>QEOT01001136.1:111000-122656 GCA_003123785.1 Pterocarya stenoptera
AAAAGAACTATTATCTAGCAATTCAGAACAGAAGAACAATCTACCCAAGAATAATAACAGATACCACTAGTCTTTTAAAAACTGAAGAAAAAGAAGATAAACCAGTAGATTAAAATCTGAAATGCACACTTTAACCAGCAGCAAGAACATTACACTCATTAAAGCAGTTCCCTAGAAACAGGGGCTGGGTCACTTTTCTTGGGTGAATGAATTTGGGTACAGCACTGAATATGGGGGACATCATAACTCATGGCAGCCCAAAAAAGACGATAGAACACCCTCTAGATGCATCATGACCCAACCTCTAGAGAACTTGAACAAGAGATCTAAACTAGTAAGTTGCAAATTATGATTGTATAAACATTTTTTTGTAAGTATTATGATTTTATAAACTAATAAGATCCTTCTTTTTTTTTTTTTGTTTAGGGCGGCGGGGGTTCACATATAATGAAAATAATCACAACATCCCAGGGATCATGAAATAGACATAGCTTAGACAAACTAGAAGATTTGAAATGTACCAATCCAATCAAAACAAATATGGATAGTAATAAGAACTAAAGCCCATTTGAGGCCTGACTACTTTGTAGCATAAGGAACAAGACCAACTTGCAAAGCAAAAAGTTGATTTGTGTTTAATTAAACTGTCTTTGGCTACTTGTAGCATAAGGAACAAGACCAACTTGCAAAGCAAAAAGTTGATTTGTGTTTAATTAAACTGTCTTTGGCTACGTGCTAATACAGTTTTATCACACGTGGTTTTTGGCAAGTGTACCATATAGCTCAACTTCCCTAAGTCATATAACAAAAGGTAAATTTAAAGCATGACCTTTCTCAACTACAAGCGGCAAAAACTCCAAAACCTTCCTGCCCTAATTAGTCATATAAATTATTATGTAGGTACGATCTAATAATAATAGAGACATTTAACAGTAGTAATAATAGAGACATAATCATGAATAATAATAGGCATGTCATCATGAATAAACTAGCAATGAATAATGACAATATAGTCATGAATAAATTACCAATGGTAAGTTTCAAGTGAAAATGCTAAAGAAATCATTTGAGAAAACATCATGAAGGGAAATTAAACTTGTTAGATTACCAGGTAAATTCTTCCATATAAAAATACATATACAGTGAGAACTGTCATCTGCATTAAAAAGGAAATTCTTATCAGATTTGGCCCATTCCAGAGACTAGTAATTCAAATTATCTAGAACGATGAAAGAATGAAATATAGAATAAAAATACCATTGTGCAAACATAGTAACCAACAGTTGTGAAAAAGAATGACAACATTCTGAAGAAATCAAACAGTTGTCCAATTCTGTATACATCCCTACTAAGGACTTGCTCTCCATTTCCACCTGCCACTTTCCCTTCAAATAGGGCAATCTGGTTTAATCCAACATCCCTTCCTTTTCCAACCTACATGAGAGGAAGCTCTCAAGCAACCGTAAGAAGCAAAATATGTACATGGTGTGTAATGGTGAGGCAGGGATAAACAGAAAGTATAAAAAACCTGAATGTATTCATGGTGCGTAATGTTGCCCTGCCTCAATGTGGAGTTGAAACCTGTAACATAAATTATAACATCTTTTAGTCTCATAGAATCAATACCACGAGGATACTTAACTAAACCACATTAATCTCTAAACATAAACACATAACTGCAACGAGAAGATGACATCATTTCAAGCTACTTTGCTCGGTGAAAGCTCAAATAAACATGCTTAGGCAGAACAAGTGTTGACAGAATTGGAAGCTCAGGATTCTGATATAAGTACCATGAATGTTGAGCAGTGTATACAGCAATTACTATCTCCCAAACATAATTCCTCTCCTAGCATTTTTGCATTGTCAATTCAAAAGTACACATTTCTGTGAAAACATATCCTAAAGGAGATTCATAATTGTGATAATAATATCCAAAAAAGGAGAGAGAAAACCCATTGCCGCCATAGTCCGGCGAGTGGCTGCTCACCGCCGGCACAGACAACATTGCCAGGCCCAGGTGACTTTGCCAAGGGTCATCCGGCGCTGGTCTTCCCGCTGGCGAGAGAGAAAACCACCCGTGAGAGAGAATCTGTTTCGTTGCCTTAGTCCAGTGAGTGGCTGCACACTGCCAGCTCAGACATCTTCGCCGGGCCCTAGCGACTCTGCCGAGGGTCATCCGGCGCTGGTCATCCCGCTGGCAACCTGTTTTTCAGCCAGCGAGTCCCTCTGCCAAAGTCATGACTGGGATCTGACTGTTTCCTTCTATTTTTCAGTTTTCTTAGTTTAAGGGTATTGAGATCTGATTTTTGATTCTGTTAAAGGGGCACTGCAATCTATTTCTTTGAGATCGATGGACTCAGATTTGCTCCCATATTTGCTTCTGTTTTCTATCTTCCAAGATGGAAGGCGATGAGAGTTTTAGGATGGAGTCTAAAATCTTCATCTTCTCGAAGGTGGCTGATAACAGTTTTCATATCATTGAGAA
The DNA here is from genome assembly GCA_003123785.1 of Pterocarya stenoptera. Classification (NCBI taxonomy): domain Eukaryota; kingdom Viridiplantae; phylum Streptophyta; class Magnoliopsida; order Fagales; family Juglandaceae; genus Pterocarya; species Pterocarya stenoptera. The sequence goes on from QEOT01001136.1 coordinate 113,489, forward strand.
GAACAGAAAAATGACTATGTTTCTCTTCATGAACGGGTCATCAGCTGCATGGGTGGCAAGGATGGTGGAGGAAGCTCTTGTTTCTTGAAGGACTGATGGGTTTTTCAGAAAGTTGAGGGTGGGTAATGGGGTTTTCTTGCTCCAACGGCACAATAATAACAAAGGTCATTTTCTGCATTTGGAGGAATTCTGGAATGGCAGCAAGAGGTGCTCCCTGATTGTCCCTGAAGGTGCGAAGGGATGCGACTGGGAAGGTTTCTCTAACCACCTCAAGAAGGTGGCTGGTCTTGCGGGAGTGTTTACAGAGGGTGGCTCACGTCGGAGTGGGGTGGCTGATTATGGGCTAGCAACAGTGAAGCATCCTGGTAATGGCATCTCTTATGCCTCAGTTCTAAAGTCTCATGATAATCTCTTGGTAGGGGGCAGCTCTGCCTTGGAGTGGAAGACCAGTGGGGAAGGAATTTCCCATTGTTCTGTGGGTAGTGAGGTGTCCTCTGTTAATCATACGAAGTTAGGGTAGGTGGAAGGTATTTTGTGGGTTGTCAGAGGTTAGTTGTTTGGGGTATTAGAGGAAGTCTTAGTATTGATGAAGAAAGTGGATGATGGTCTCAGTTTGGTTATGGACATGGGAAATGGTGGGTTTTTGAACAAGGGGACTGCGAGTCCACAGCTTGTTGGTAGTATGGTTTGGGCTGACATTAGGCCCAAACATCCAATGTGGAAAGTTAAGGAGAATTAGATCTTAGTTTCGCCTTTGGCGGAGGTGACCGCCCCTAGGTGCTCGCAGGTGACTCACAAAGTGCCGACAAGCTTGCCGGTGCCGCAGAATGGGCCTTTGGCCTCTGCTAACCCTATGGCTCGAGCTTTGGTGCCCTTCCAATCTCGGAGGCGAGAGCTTTCTGTGTGGAGGCATCGACCTCCACTGGGTTGCCCTTAGAGGTTCCTTTTAGGGACCATGACCCTTAGGTTGCGGTGGATATTCTACCAACGATGGTGCTAGCAGCAGTGTCTGAACCCAATGCAATGGTTGGGATGGAGGTAGAGTATGTATCCGTTACAGAGGTGGGGCCCAGTTTTCCAGCTTTGTTTTGTGGACAGAACAAGCTAATGGTAAACACAGAGGTTGGGGTTGGAATGTTCCAGGAGATTCCATCACCGGAGAAGGTGCTTCAAGAGGAAAGTACCAAAATTTCACAGGATTATTAGGACAGGGTGGAAGAGGTTCTACAAACGTTGTCGGTTTAGGTAGAGACACCATTGGAGGTCAGCTCCCAACACATCATAGACAGAACAGCTCGACGAGCAATTTAGATGATAGGGTTGGGGAGCTTCGGGTGGCACCATCCTCAGCATTGGATTTGTTGTATATGTATGTCAATAGCATCTTTCCCAAGGATTTGGAAGAGGTGCCTTGTCAACCTGTATTGTCAGACTGGGTTATTAATAAGGCTTTGGAAATCCAACATTGTGTGGGGATTGAATGTCAGGGCTCTAAGGATCAATTCTTGGCGCTGCTAAAGGACACTGAAGGAGGTCATGCTCTGTTACAGAGATATGATTTGGGAAATATTTATTGTATTTATGGTGATACTTTCCTTTTTAGCTAGATTAGATAGTGCTGTAAATACTTACCTTGTATAGCATATTCGACGCATAGAATCAGGCAACAATCTTGTATATTCGCTTCTATATAATGAAAGCTAACCCTCGGTAAAGGGCATTCAGACCAATTTGACATGGTGCCAGAGCCCCTACTCTGTTTTCAGTCTCTGTGGTCTTAATCTCTAGTGTGCGATTTCCATTGCTGTTCGTGGGTGTTTGTGAGTTGTCAGTGGGAAATTTTTTTTCCTTATTTCCATAAGTTTTTCGGGTTCCTAGTTGAGAATCGGAGCTCTCTGTGGTGTTCATCCTTATGAGTTTGCCATTTCGTTGGCCGTCGGCGTTGTGAGTCCTGCTTCTCGTTGCGGGCTCCCTATCTATGGTTGTCAGTGCTCTCTGTGGTTGGCTGTGTGTCGGTCGGCGTCCTCTGTGGCAATTGGCGACTCCGTGGGTGGCTGGGCTTTTTCTGGTGTGGTCGACAAGTGCGGTTTCTCCTCTGCTGTGTCGTTTTCAACCAATGCAGGTATTCGAATTGGGTTTCGGTTTGGGCCTTCCGTGATTGATCTCGGTTTTATTTCTATTGGTGCATTTCTTTAAGTCTGGTCGTGTGTTTGGGCCTCTTATTGTTTTGGATTTGGACTTGCTTTCTGTTCGGCTTGCTGTCTATTGGTTGACTGCTTGGATTTTTTTTAGTGCCTTTCATCATGTGTCTTGAGAATACTATGTTCGATTTACTGGAAATAATTTTTCTACATGGGCATGGTTAATTTAAAATGTTTTTGAAAGGGAAAGAATTATCAAATCATATTGATAGTTCTATTCGAGTTCCCACTGATGAAAAGGAATTTGCCCAATGGGAGATCAAGGATGCTAAGGTGATCTCCTGGCTATTGGGGACGATTGAGCCCCATCTTGTCACCAATCTTCAATGTTTTACTACGGCTCAGGTTATGTGGGATTACCTACATCATATTTATCACCAGCACCACAGAGCTCGAAAATTCCAATTGGAGTTGGAAACTAGCAATTACAATCAAGGTAATTTGACTATTTGAGCAATTTTATTTTGGTTTTATTAATCTTTAGAGTGAGTATTCTGCTATTGTTCATGCTAAGGTTCCCACTGTGGCACTCGCGGCTCTTCACGCGGTTCATGCTGAGAGTCAATGCAATCAGTTTTTTATGAAGCTTCGACCTGAATTTGAGCCTGTTCGAGCCGGTTTATTGAACCGAAATCCGGTTCCTTCTTTGGATATTTGCTTGGGAGATTTATTGCGTGAAGAACAACAGTTATCCACTCAAATGGGTATGACTTCTGAGAAGGTCTTTGCTGAGGCCGTGAATGTAGCCTATGCAGCATAAGGGAGATGGAGGAACAAGTAGCAGTGTTTCAGTTGCAAGGAGTTCGGCCATATTGCTCGCAGCTGTCCTAAGAAAGTTTGTAACTACTACAAGAAAAAGGGCCATATCATCAAAGATTGTCGAGTGCGGCCTCAGAATCGCCAATCCCAAGTCCTTCAAGCTGCTGTTCAGTCCTCGTCTTCTTTTGCGCCCCCCACTGCAAGCTCTGATTCATCTGTTCTCACACCTGCCATGGTCCAACAGATGATTGTGTCTGTTTTTACAGCTTTGGGCCTTCAAGGTACAAATCCTACCTCCACTTCTTCTTGGATTGTTGATTCGGGTGCCTCTAATCATATTACTGGTAGTACGACGGGTCTCTATGGTGTTCGTAAGTATGGAGGCACACAGACTATTGAGATTGCTGATGGCAGTACCCTTCCCATTACTGCTATTGGTACTTTGGGTTCTTCATTTCGCAATGTTTTTGTCTCTCCTGGTTTATCTACCAATTTGATTTCTGTTGGACAATTGGTGGATAATAACTGTGATTTTCATTTTTCTCGTAGTAGTTGTATTGTGCAGGATCAGGTGTTGGGGACAGTGATCGCGAAGAGGCCTAAAGTGGGACGTCTATTTCCTTTACAATTTTCTATTCCTAATGTTGTTTTTTTTTGCTTGTACGGCTACTGCCAATAATAATGAAGTATGGCATAAGAAATTGGGTCATCTCAATTCTGTTGTCTTAACTCATCTTTTGAAACATGATTTTTTGGGCAATAAAGATTCCCATTCTTCGTCTCCTGTTTCTTTTGATTGTGCTACTTGTTGTTTTGGTAAAAGTAAAACATTACCTTTTCTTGCTCATGGTAGTCGTGCTTCTACTTGCTTTGAGATTGTGCACTCTGATGTCTGGGGTGTCAGTCCAATTATTTCTCATGGTTAGTATCGTTATTTTGTGACGTTTATCGATGATTATAGTCGATTTACTTGGATCTATTTTCTCCGTTCTAAAGCTGACGTGTTCTCTATTTTTCAAAAATTTGTTGCACTTGTCGAGACACAGTTCAGTACTTGTATCAAAACCTTACGCTCCAACCCAGGGGGGAATACATGTCTCATTCCTTTTAAACTTATCTTCAGCAAAAAGGGATCATTTCTCAGCGTTCTTGTCCTTATACCCCTCAGCAAATGTAGTCACTGGGCGTAAGAATCGTCATCTCTTAGATGTCGTCTGTACTTTACTGATTGATTCATCTGTCCCTTCTAAGTTCTGGGTAGAAGCTTTATCTACTACTGTTTATATGATCAATCGTTTGCCTACTACTACTCTAAATTATGATTCTCCCTATTTTCGATTATTTGGCATATCTCCTGAGTATCAATCCTTTCATACTTTTGGGTGTGTTTGTTTTGTTTATCTGCCACCTATTGATCGTCACAAGCTTGCTGCCCAATCTGTCACGTGTGCTTTTATGGGATATAGCCCTACTTAGAAAGGATTTGTTTGTTATGATGCTCATGCGAACAAATTCTGGATCTCCCGGAATGTGATTTTTTTTTAAAATCAATATTTCTTTCAATCTTAGGTTATTTATGATCCTTCTATTACTCTTTTGCCTTCTTTTGATGATGTGCCTTCTTCTATTAAACAATTTAAACCAAGGGTGGTGTATAATAGACGTCCTCCTTCAACGCCTCTTCTAGACATTGATCCGTCATCTGATTCTATGCTTCCTATACCTCGACGCTCCACCCAAGTTACACATCCACCAGATAGGTATGGTTTTTCTCATACCTCACTTACTGCCACTCTCGACATTGTTTTTGTTCCTCACTCTTATACTCAGGCAGCCACCCAAGCATGTTGGCAGCAGGCCATACAAGAAGAAATCCAAGCTCTTCAAGACAATCACACTTGGGATCTTGTGACTTGTCCCTCTAGTGTCAAACCTATCGGTTGTAATGGATGTACTCAAGCAAGTTTCGGTCTGATGGCTCACTAGATCGATATAAGGCCCGTCTTGTAGCCCTTGAGAACCGGCAAGAGTATGGTATTGATTATGAAGAGACATTTGCACGTGTTGCTAAAATGACTATTGTACGGACTATCTTGACACTTGCTGCATCGCAGGGATGGTCTCTTCAGCAGACGGACGTGAAGAATGCATTTCTACATGGGGATTTGAAGGAAGAAATCTATATGTCTCCACCTCCCGGCATGTTTACTACACCTTCCTCCGAGGTTTGTCGGCTACGCCGATCTTTGTATGGACTGAAACAGGCTCTGCGTGCATGGTTTGATAAATTTCACTCTACTTTGCTTGCTTTTCATTTTACTCAGAGTCAGTTTGATTCCTCTGTTTCTTTGCAAGACTTCTGCAGGAATTGTATTGCTTCTAGTATATGTTAATGACATTGTGATTATTGACTCTGATTCTGAGTTAATTAAGCAATCACAACAGCATCTCAAGGCCTCTTTTCACATGAAAGATTTTGGTCCCTTGCAGTACTTCCTTGCCCTTGAGGTGCAGATTACTCCGATTGGTACATTGTTACATCAGCACAAATACACACAGGAAGTAATTTCATTGGCTGGTCTCCAATCGGGTAACTCTGTTCTTACTCCCTTGGAGGTAAATCTTAAGCTTCGTCAGGAGGAAGGCGAACTTCTCTCAGATCCATCCTTGTATCAGCAGCTCATTGGGAGTTTGAACTACTTGACGATTACTTGTCCTGACATTTCTTTTGTTGTGCAGCAGGTCAGTCAATTTATGCAAGCCCCTCGACATCTTCACTTAGCCGCATTATTCAATATCTGAAGGGCACCTCTACACGTGGGCTGTTCTTTCCTAAGGAATCTTCCTTACAGTTGGTGGGGTATAGTGATGCTGTTTGGGCCGGATGTGCGGATACTCGTCGCTCTGTTACTGGCTGGTGCATGTCTTTAGGCAACGCACTCATTTCTTGGAAGAGTAAGAAGCAAGACAGAGTTTCCAAATCCTCCACTGAGTCTGAGTATTGTACTATGTCTTCTGCATGCTCGGAGATCACATGGCTTCGTAGGCTATTGGGTGAACTTGGTTTTCCTCAACTTCAGTCCACTCTTCATGCTGATAATACCAGTGCTATTCAGATCACGGCTAATCCTATCTTCCAAGAGCGTACAAACATATCGAAGTTGATTGTCATTCCATACGTGAATCCTTTGACAAACAAGTGATTACTCTTCCTCACATTTCCACTGAACATCAAACTGCCGACATATTCACTAAAGCTCTTTCTCGGCACCAGCATCAGTTCTTGGTTGACAAATTGATGCTTCTTGATCTACCAGCATCAATTTGAGAGGGGATGTTACGGATATATGATTTGGGAAATATTTATTGTATTTATGGTTATACTTTCCTTTCTAGCTAGATTAGATAGTGCTGTAAATACTTACCTTGTATAGCATATTCGACGCATAGAATTAGGTAACAATCTTGTATATTCTCTTCTATATAATGAAAGCTAACCCTCGGTAAAGGGCATTCAAACCAATTTGACATGCTCAACTCGAGAATTCTGTTTCTAAAAAACAGAGGGAACTCAATAGACTTTCTTGTTCCATTAACTATGATGGCAGCTCATGCAGAGATAGATCCAAAGGGAGGGGGTTGTCTTTCTCTATATGAAGCTCAAGATTTTATCTTGGAATGTCTGTGGGCTGAATGAGGCTAAGAAACGCCTGCAGATAAAAAAATTTGATTCGGGAGTGGAAGGCGGATATTGTATGTATGCAAGAAACCAAGAAGGAATTCATTTCCAGGAGTTTTGCGAGAAGTTTATGGAGTTGTTCTTATGTTGATTGGATTTCTGTTCCCTCGATAGGGGCGTCGGGTGGAATTCTTTTAATGTGGGATAGAAGGGTGGTAGATAAAATGGAGGAGTTTATCGGGGGGCACACTGTGGCATGTTCTTTTCAAAACGTGGAGGATAATTTTAGATGGGCTTTTGCGGGAATCTATGGACCAACACTTGACAGCAGCAAAAATTTATTATGGGAGGAGCTTTCCGGTTTACTTAGCTTGTGGGATCTTCCATGGTGTATAAGTGGGGACTTTAATGTCGTAAAATTTCCAAGTGAAAGATTGGGTGAAAGTAGGTTCAGGCCTGCAATGTTGAGCTTCTAGGATTTTATCTCTGATTTGGGGTTGGTGGATCTTCCACTTATGGGTGGTGGATTAACTTGGACTAATTACTAGTCATGGTCTAGATTGGATAGATTCTTAGTTTCCCCTGAGTGGGAATCTCGCTACTCGGTTTATGTCAGAAAAGACTCCCACACCTTTGTTCAGATCACTTCCTCATACTGTTGGATTGTGGGGGTATCCAAGGAGGACGGAGGTATGTTAAGTTCGAGAACATGTGGTTAAAAACTGAAGGATTTTTATAAAGGGTTAGACAATGGTGGTCCTTTTATCAATTCCAAGGCACACCTAATTTCATTTTTGCAGGTAAATTGAAAGCTTAAAAGAATGATTTAAAGCTTTGGAACATGCAATCTTTTGGAGATATTGGCAACCATAAGAAGTCACTTTTGGAGGAGCTTCAGGTGGTAGAAAGGGCTCAGGAGGGACAGGTTCTCTCTTCGGAGGGGGGTGATCGGAAGAAAGACTTGCTTTCAAAGGTAGAGAGGGTTACTCTATTGGAGGAGATCTCGTGGCGACAAATATCCTGAGCTTTGTTGTTGAAAGAAGGTGATCGTAGCACAAAGTTCTTCCATAGAGTGGCAAATTCCCATAGGAGAACGAATGCCATTGAGATTATGTCTATTGATGGATCTGTTTGCACCGAGGTCCCTGTGATCCAAGAACATATTGCTGGCTATTATGAGCAAATGTTTATTGAGACTGTGGGTGGAGACCGAAAATTGATGAGATAGTTTTTGAGTCCATACAACAAGAAGATGTAAATTGGTTGGAGAGGCCGTTTGAGGAGGCTGAGGGCCATGAAGTGGTGAGAAAGATGGTTAAAGACAAAGCACAAGGGCCAGATGGATTTTCGATGGGTTTCTTCCAATAGCTGGGAAGTGGTGAAGGAGGACTTAATAAAAGCATTTTATGAATTCTTTTCATGTGGGTAATTTGAGAAAAGCCTAACGCCACTTTTATTGCACTTATTCCCAAGAAGAATGGGGCATCGTAGGTAAAAGATTACTGGCCTAGTAGTCTTGTGAATGGGGTATATAAGATCATTTCCAAAGTGCTTACAAATCACTTGGGAGGAGTTTTGGAGAGATTCATTTCGAAACCTCAAAACGCCCATGTTAAATGAAATTTTTTGTTGTACTTGCTTGGGAGGTGTGGTTTTGGGGAGAGATGATGCTCTTGGATTACGTGGTGCATTTCGATGCCCAGTGGGTTTTTTTAATAGTTCCCACAGTCTTAGACAAGGGGATCCTTTGTCCCCTCTCCTATTTGTCAGTCATGTAGGCATGCAGCAGAATGATTTCAGCACTGGTCAACAGTAGGTTCTTGGCTGGTTTTTCGATTGGTAATAACCATAGAGGTACTCTCCACATTTCTCATTTATTGTTTGTCGATAACACCTTAGTTTTTTGCAAGGCAGAACTTAACCAGATTCAAGCTTTAAGGGCATTCCTACTATGTTTTGAGACTGTCTGGTTTGAAATTGAATCTATCCCAGTCAGAACTGGTTCCAGTTAGTAATGTTTGTAATATCCGTTTGTTGGCTAACACTCTTGGTTGTAAGGTGTCGTCCCTCCCCATGAATTATATGGGACTTCCTCTGGAGGCTGCTTGTAGGACGAAAACCATTTAGGATGCAGTTATTGAAAAGATTGAACAACAATTGGCAGGTTGGAAGAAATTGTATCTATCGAAAGGGGGTAGGCTTACTCTTATCAAAATCACTCTTTCCAACCTACCTACTTATTTCTTATCTTTGTTTCCCATTCCAGCAAGTGTGGCGGCATGCATTGAAAAATTGCATCGTGATTTTCTATGAAAGGGAATCGGGGAAGAATTTAAATCTCACTTGGTCAAGTGGGATAAGATTTGTTCCCCAATCCTCTTCTGGTGGTTTGGGAATTAGAAATCTAAGATTGTTCAACCAGGCTCTACTTGAAATGGCTCTAGCGATACAATACGAAACATGAAGTGCTATGGAAGTCGGTGATTGATCATAAATATGGAGGCTTGTTTTGGGGGGGGGGGGGGGGGG
>QEOT01001136.1:123548-145660 GCA_003123785.1 Pterocarya stenoptera
GGGATTCAATCCAGTGGAATGTAAACTTCACTAGTACGACCCAAGATTGGGAAATCAGTACTTTTGTGGAGTTTTTCCAACTATTATACTCCATGAGACCGAGTAACCAAGGAGCTGATTCTTTATGGTGGACAACTGTCCGGAAAGGTATATTTTATGTCCGTTCTTTCTATAAGGCCCTCACATTACCACTGAATATTCAATTTCCATGGAAACAAATATGGAGAAATAAGGCTCCTCCTAGGGCGGCATTTTTTGCATGGACTGCGTCTTTGGGGAAGATTTTAACGATGGATAATCTACGGAAAGGAGGGATGATAGTGGTGGAATGGTGTTGTATGTGTAAACAAAATAGTGAGACTGTGGATCATCTTCTACTACATTGCGAGATTGCTAGAGCGTTATGGGTAGACATTTTCAGGCGGTTAGAGCTAGCTTGGGTTATGTCTGCGATAGCAGTGGAACTTCTGGCATGCTGGTCGAACATTGGTGGTCTCCCACAAATCTCAGTTGTGTGGAAAATGATTCATTTTTGTATTCTTTGGTGCATTTGGCAGGAACAAAATGACCAGATATTTGAAGATCAAGAATGCTTTGTGGAGGAGATTAGATTGCTTGTTGTTAGCACTTTATTTTCTTGGGCCAGATCTGTAGATTTTAATGACCTAGATCTTCATGACTTTCTCATTTCTTTTTCTTCTGGCTAACTAAGTGTAATATCTTGTATACTTCCTGTGTACCTGGGTTATGCCTATTCTATTAATATTTTATAATCAATTACTGATTAAAAAAAAAAATCCAAAAACCAAACTAGGTACAAATAATTGCAAGTAGGGTGTTGTTGTATGACTAAGGAAAGTGAAGAAACAGCCGACAACCTTTTCCTTCATTGTATTTTCCATTTCGGTAGTTCGGTTAGTAAATCAAATCCATTATAACCTATGTAGATAATTAGGGGAGAAAGGAATGATCAGACCCTGGGAGTGGTCAACCACTCCCAGGGTATTCCCAAGTACTTTGTATCCCAAGTACTTTGTACTTTATCTCTATCAAAAATATTCCCAAATACTTTGTATGACTAGCTGTCTCCCTCAATGTTCTTTTCACTTTTTTGGTTGAAGTTATTAATCTTTTCTTTTTCTTTAGAAACTTCAAACTTTCACATTTTAGGAGTTGTCTAGTATAGATCTATCGAGCGGGCCGCATCCGGCCCACCTAGGTTTTCACCCGTCTGCCAGGCCAAATATACATATATATTAAAAAAAAATTAAGATTTGTAATGAAACAACATCGTTTTGGGTACCCCAAAACGGCATTGTTTCATTACAAGGGTTAATAAAACCCAATTTCCCCCTCCCTCCCGTGTCTCAACTCTCTCTGACCCTCCCCCAACAACTCACGTTGTTGCTGTCACCGAAACGAGCCGTCACTCTATCTCACCTTGTAGTTGTAAGTATCTCAAACTCAAAACCCTAATTTCTTTGAATTTAGGTTTTTATATTTGGATGCTGTGGTGTTTGATGTTGGGAGGTTTGAGTTTTGGATTTTCATTGAATTTAATACCTGATATGTGTTGTCTAACGATTCTGACCCATGGGTGGGCGGACGGCCTGAGGGGCCAATCTGCCCCACAACATTCGGGCAGGGCCAAGGCACGGGGGCCCAACTCGCACCCCCTACTAGCTACCCACGCTCTAGGGGAGGGTAGCACCCGTAGTCTAGTATACTCACAGATGTGCTGGAGCATTCTACTATTCTTAACAAAATAGGTATCTATTTATCAGACCAAAAGAAAAAGAAAAAGAAAAAGAAATAGAAATGTGACAACTATAACTCTAATTCCTCTTCAAAACACAATAAATGACAAGTTTAAGGAATGAATAATATAAATTAGCTAAACCATAGAAGCAAATCATTGGACTTCCTCATGCTTACCCGCAAATATATCTTCACTAATATTAATAACACGTGATGCCTTACTGATGCCTCCACGAGTTATGTGAAATATTCTATCAAACACATCTGGATGACCATAATGCATGCGTACCCTGCAAACAATAGAATTTCTCTCTTCAAATTAAAATGTTAAATCTTTTTCATTGATGAATATGTTATAAATATATGATGTTACAATAATCAATTCAAATTCAGGACCAATACTTTCCAGACCAGAGTTAGTCAGGTTTTCTCCACTTCTTCCAAAATGTTTTAAATTCTAAATATGAAAGAAGCTAGCCAGCTACCTATAAAGTCAATGGAAATTGATCCATAAGTCAACCCAATCAGTTATTAATAAGATAAGTTGTTCTTGACTCACTTGAGCGGACTTGCTAAAACACGCTGGCCCAAAGTTACAAAGCTAGTCTCTTGATTGGACATGAACCAAGCTAATGATGAGACACTGCATTGACATATCCAACATGTAATTGATAAGAAAGATCACTTTGAAACAAAAGCTGAAGTGTACTTTATCATAAGGAATTGCATGCCAAACCTTCCAGTAAAAACATGCTCCCTGACACCAAGAATAGTTGGCTGTCGTATGCCATGATTACCATGAAATTCCTCAAGAAGATTTCTCATTTTCATTGCCTCCTCAAGGTAATTGTCCTACAGAAGAAAAAATAGCTTTTACCATGTACAGATCATATCTAGACCACTTCACTTAACATATTGAAACAAGAAGCAATACAATAAACCATTCATGGCTCCATTCTTAAATTCTTTAGAAACCATAACATAAAACTTAAACGAAGCAATCGATAAGAAAACAAAACAGAACATAAAAACAATTTGGGAAATACTCTATATACAAAGGGATTACACAAAAGTAATCCCACAAATTGACGTGGCTTAATGTGGTTCATTAGATTGTAAAGTTATTTTTATTGTAAAGCAGATCTAACAAATCAGATGAAGCCACGTCAACTTGTGATATTGTTTTTGTGTGATTCCTTTGTGGATGCAGCAGTACTCAAACAATTTATTTACTGATTTAATGCTGCACAAAGTTCATGTCAGAAGCATCTGGCTAATGAACTCTATAATAAAAGGGGGAACAGAGATAAATAAGCCAGAAACTCAGAATCTCTCTCATGCTTTTGAAAATCTAAAGAATAGCTGCCAAAATTAACTGACTCATATCAAATTTCTTTTTCCAATTATATAAAGTAGTGAAAAGCCAATAAGGATAAGGAAAGCTAGTTATCTAAAAAGAACATGCATATATAACCTGATTCATGTCGATAGTTTGAATAGCTTCCCCACGAGTGAAGATAATAGCATGGTTCTGGTTTTCAGGCTTCCCTTCTCCAAGCTTTGGATCACCAGGTAGTTTGATGGAATATACTTCCTAAACATATATATGAGATAAGTACTATTACCAAACCACAATTCAACTCAAAAAATGGAAGGGTGGGGTAGAAATGATTCATCTGGTGAAGGGGTAACAAAAAGGGTGGATAGAGAAAAAAATATTAAAAAAGAACAACAAACATATGCTTCACAAAAACTCTTTATAAGTTAAGTCCAAAAAGGAATGGCATGTTAACCAAAAAGAAAAATTATCTGTGATATACCATGAAGAACAATGCAAACTATAACAAGAGGGTAGAAAGATTACAATAAGATAAAGAATTCACGCCTGAGCTAAAATATAAGTTTTGCCAATTGTAAATAGTGTGCATCTGATGGGCTCCTGCCCCTCACCCACCCTGACAAAGGTGAATATTTTGGAAAGATGAGGGGGTGTCTTCAATAGAGGGCATAAGTGAATAACTAGAGAACAGATTTCTTTTGCTTATGCTACAACACAATGTTAAACATTGGAACCAAAGCTTCAATTGTGTAAGTCCTGATTGACATGAAAATTAAAAAGAAAGAAAAATTGGAACTCATTACTATTGAACTAATAAAAAATCCCAGCTAGAGATATCAAAGGCAAGATACACTCAAACAGTAAGCGTAAATTTACCCCACTCAAGTCATCACTATCCCGCTTTTAGAAAAGGACACCAGAGAAGTCTATCGGGAGATGCAGAATCAATAACCAACCCCAGAAAGGAGATAAGATCTATGAAAATCAGGTTTATTAAAAGCCATTGGGTACCTGATCTTTTCCATGTATATCAGCTTTGACAAGCTTTGAATAAAATGTATTTAAAACCTTTCCATCTGCTGCACCGCTCTCCTCCATATGTATGAAGGCAACTCGGAGTGCCTCATTCCTAGTAACAACAGAATATTAATATATACAACTTAAGCAATAAGAAGTATCTAGTAATAACGCATGACAACAAGAATACCGAACTTAACAAGAAGCATATGCAAAGAAAAAGCATCAAAAAATTGACAACCAAATCAGAACAGCTCATGAAATGAGAGAATAAAGAGTGTGCTCAATTGCATATTACATTTTTTTCTCACTAAGTGCCATGCTCAGCTACATCACTCTGCCGTAACAGTAAGCTTGGCACAACTCTAAGAAAAATGTCCAATGCACAATCCTAGTGTATTATAACGTATGTGAATATAAGTTGAAAAGATTGCTAGCACCAACGACAGAAGACATTTGATTATTCCTGTCACTCCCTCAAAAAAAAAAAAAAACCACGCGCACACACATTAGAAGTTGACATGGATCTGGGGGATACAGGAGACATACCTAGTCCTATATGCTCGTTGCCACTTGATTGGGTTTTACATAAGGTAGACGATCTTCGTCATTGCATCGGGATTTCATGCGAAGGTTATGAGGACCAGCTTAAAGCTCTTCTTACTGCCATACAAGCAGGGTAGCCACTTCTTGCTAAATCTGCCGCTAAAACAGACAGAGCTTAGGAGGCTTGGTTGCTCCATAAACTATGGTGCAAGGGACGGAAGTGCGAGCAGGGGGAGATTCAACGAGAGGGTGAACCTTGGCGTCCCATGAAGCCCAAGATCCTTTCATGGAATGTTTGGGGGTTGAATGACCCAAGCAAGCATCTTAGAGTGAAGAATTTATTACAAGAATGGAAGGCGGATGTGATTTGTTTGCAGGAGACCAAGTTGAAGTCTATCGACAAGCAATTAATAAGAAGTTTGTGGAATTGCCCTTAAGTGGAATGGACCACGCTTGTCTCCAAGGGTGCTTCAAGGGGTATTCTAGTGTTGTGGGATAAGAGAGTTGTTAATTTGATGGAGGATTTCATCGGTAAATATTCGGTAGCTTGCTCTTTCTCGAATGTAGAAGATGGTTTTAGTTGGGGTTTCTTAGGAGTCTACGGGCCAAATGTTGACAGTAAAAGACAACTCCTTTGGGACAAGATCGCTGGTTTGTGTAGTGGGTGAGACATCCCGTGGTGTATTGGAGGCGACTTCAACGTCACTTGGTTCCCAAGTGAAAAATCAGGGGACTCTAGCTTCAATACTGCCATGGCTAACTTCTCAACACTTATTTTTGAGTTGGACTTGGTAGATCTTCCATTGGCGAGGGGAGATTTCACTTGGTCTAACGGGAGGGCCTGGTCTAGGTCGGACAGGTTCATTGTCTCTCCTTCCTGGGAGGTCCATTTCCCCCACCTCTGCCAAAAAAGGCTCTCTAGGATTTGCTCTTACCATTTTCCCCTCTTATTAGATTGTGAGGGTCTTTATGGGGGACGGAGCTACTTTAAATTCAAGAATATGTGGTTGAAGGTTGATGGGTTTTCGGAGAAAGTTAGATCGTGGTGGGCATCTTATCAACTCATGGGCACCCCTAGCTTTATTATGGCTGGGAAACTCAAAGCTTTGAAAAATGATCTACGAAAATGGAATTTGGAAGTCTTCGGGAACATTAATGACCAACAGCCTCCTTTATTCCAAGAGTTGCAGCATCTTGATGATAAAGAAGTGGATGGGTCTCTCTCATAGGAAGATAAGGCAAGGAAAATGATCGTAGCAGCAAAGTTGGAAAAAATACTCTTATGGAGGAGATCTCTTGGAGACAAAAATCTTGGGCCCTTTGGTTGAAGGGGACATGAGCACAAAGTTTTTCCATAGAGTTGCTAACTCTCATCGTAGAAACAATGCCATTGAGGCTCTTCATTCAGAAGGCAGAATTTTGACAAATAAAGGTGGGAAGGGGTACACGAATCAGATTTTGGCATGATATTTGGTGTGGTAATGCGCCTTGAAAAACACTTTCCCCTCTCTTTATAGGATTGCGTCAGATAAAGAAGCTTCCGTGGCTGATAATATGAACATCATTGCTAATTCTCTACACTAGTCTGTGAATTTTTTTAGAGTTGCACAGGATTGGGAGGTGAATGACATTGCTAACTTTTACAATGTATTATATACGCTGAAAGTGCAACCAGGAAGAGAGGACAAGCCACTTTGGACACTCACGGGGAACAAGAAATTCTCAGTCCGCTCTTATTACAAGGTATTGATGGTTAACCCCTCCAATGCCTTCCCTTGGAAGAGCATTTGGAGGAACAATGCTCCCATCAAAATAGATTTCTTTGGCTGGTTGGCATCCCATGGGAAATTATTGACCATTGATAAGCTGAAAAAGCGCGGCTCTACGTAACAGATTGGTGCTTCATGTGTAAACACAACAGCGAATCAGCAGACCACCTGCTTCTCCATTGCGAAGTAGTAAAAACTTTATGGGATGACATCTTCACTAGGCTCGTTATAGCATGGGTTATGCCTAGGAGGGTGTTGGATTTATTGTGGTGTTGGAGAGGGATTCGGGGTCGTCATAATATTGCAGCTGTTTGGAAGATGGTGCCACTATGTTTAATGTGGTGTACATGGATTGAAAGAAATGGTCAATGTTTTGAAAATAGGGGAACATTCCCCGGATGGTTTTAGGGCCTTTTTCTATCACACATTGTTGATTTGGGCTTGATCCATAGTATGGAATGGAGCGAGCTTTAATGACTTTTATGCTACTTTCCGTAGTGGGTAGTTTGTAATTAGGATTTTTTCTTGTATACTTCCTATGTACTCAGTCATTGCCTATTTACGTGGATCAATAAAACTTCTTACTTATCAAAAAAAGAAAAAAGAAAAAGAGGAATAGCATCCTGTTAACACTGGTATGATGTCGGTAAAATTTCCAGCTAATCAGAAGATCAATGCCCTTTTCTGGCATCACCCAGTGAAAAACAAACAAAAATAAAACCAACAAACATGTCTCCCCACAAAAGACCAATGGTGCAATAAACGCCCAACTGACTTACCACTCCATTTACATAAGTAGTACCAACCCAACAAAAATAGAGTTTCTTTTGGTGTGACTATCCACTGTTAGAAACTTTCCCCAAGCAGCTGTTCAAACAAAGAAACTTTCCAAGGAGCCATGCTATGGCAAATGCTTCCATAAAATTGAAAACCACTAGACCCCATCAATGCCTCATAGAGGGACCATTGTACCAAATTTTACCATAAAGATCTACAAACAAGATCTGCATGTCAAAAATACTGAGTTCAAACAAAATGAAAATCTGATGGTTGGAACCCAGTAGCTGGTGCTGTTGGAAAGTTTCCAAAATCTGCCTACTCAACTCTGCTATATTCTAGGAGATATTGGCTATAAATGTGTGAATATTCTAGAAGATTTAGTTTCCTTATAAGTTAGCAGTTAATTTCTTCTTTCCTTTTTTTATTCAGCTGTAATCTATATATACGGCCTTGTACCTATATTACGAATTTAATGAGAATAATTCCTACAAATTACTCTCTCATTCTAGATGGTATCAAGAGCAAGGTTCTTTTTCTGATTTATCTAAAAACCCTATTCCCTCTGGCGGCTCAAATCAGCCCCTAATATCTTGGGTTTTCTTCCTTCTTCATCTTTGCCTTTCTCTTCTGTTGCTGTCAAGCCTTTTACCATGGTTGATACTTCAAATGAGGCCAAATCCAAAAACAAACCAGAACCAAAACCTACCCATTCTGAACCCTACTCTGTCCAAATCACAAACATACGACTGAATGAGGCAAACTTCCTACGTTGGTCACAATCAGTCAGGATGTATATTCGAGGGAGAGGGAAGATAGGGTACTTGACTGGTGAAACCAAGGAGCCCACAAAAACAGACCCATCCTGTGCTATATGGGATGCAGAAAATTCCATGGTGATGGCGTGGCTTGTGAATGCTATGGATGAAGAAATTAGTGCCAACTACATGTGCTATTCGACTACAAAGGAGCTCTGGGACAATGTTAGTGAGATGTATTCTGACCTTGGAAATTACTCTCAGATATAAGAATGGCAGCAGAAAATCAGCAATACTCACCAAGGAGAAGGCAGTGTGACCAGGTATTTCAATGTTCTTAAGGGACTTTGGCAGGATTTAGACTTATTCAATGATTATGACTGGAAAAATTCTGATGATTGCAATCATGATAAGAAGATGGTGGAGAATGCTAGAATTTTTAAATTCTTGGCTGGACTTAATGATGAATTTGATGAAGTTAGGGGAAGGATTCTAAGGAGACAGCCATTGCCTCCACTTGGAGAGATATTTTCTGAGGTGCGAAGGGAAGATTGTCGTCTAAATGTCATGATGAAAAAAAAGGAGGATGAAACTGTGGAGAACTCTGCATTAGTTGCTGCCAACCCTGCTCCTTATTGTGCTACTAGCACAGGTCTGCCCACTGCCAATATTTCTGCACAGCAGTCCTATTCTAACCAAATGAGGTTTGAAGATAAAGCCTCGGGGTATGGTGTGATTATTGCAATAAACCACGCCATACTAGAGAGACTTGCTGGAAACTCCATGGAAAGCCTGCAAACTGGAAGAGCAGCAAATCTGGAACCTCTGGCTGCAACTATATAGCCCCTAGAGCCAATGAAGCAAAGGCTAATTTCCTAAGTGCTGAGCAGGTGGATCATCTTCTTCAATTGCTGAAATCCACTCCTACATCCGGTCCTCCTACTGGTTCTTTGGCCGAAACAGGTGATACCCCTAGTACCTACTCTTGTGGCTTAACTCTTGCACCATGGATTATTGATTCTGGTGCATCCGACCATATGACTAGTACTTCACAATTTTTCCAATCTTATTACCCTTGTCTTGGTAATAAAAAAGTCAGAATTGCAGATGGAAGTTTCTCATCCATTGCAGGAACAAGTTCTGTCCAAATCTCTGACAAAATTGAACTAAAATCTGTCCTTCATGTTCCTAAACTTGCTTGTAATTTGCTGTCTGTTAGTAAACTCTCACGGGATTCTAACTGTCGTGTCATATTCTTTGATTCCCATTGTGAATTTTAGGACCAACTCTCAAGGAGGATGATTGGCAGTGTTAGGATGATTGATGGACTCTATTATTTTGATGAGACCCTATTCAACATTAAACAAGCTCAGGGTTTGAGTAGTAGTACTACTAGTTCAATGCCTGTACGAGAACAAATTATGCTTTGGCATCTTAGACTTGGACATCCTAGTTTTCTCTATCTAAAACATTTGTTTCCCAGCTTATTTAAAATTGTTGATTGCAACTCCCTTCATTGTGATACTTGTCATTTATCCAAGAGTCATCGGAACACTTATCAATTAAAAGATTATCGTGCTTCAAAACCTTTTTATTTAATTCATAGTGATGTTTGGGGTCCCTCAAAAATCACTACTGCATCTGGAAAAAAATGGTTTGTGACATTTATTGACGATCATACACGGTTGTGTTGGGTGTATTTGATGAGTGATAAATCTGAAGTTGAAAAATTATTCAAGGATTTTTATCATATGGTTGAAAATCAGTTCCAAACACAAATCAGTATTCTTAGAAGTGATAATGGCACTGAATACTTTAACAAATGTTTAGGAACTTTTTTGCCAGCCAAAGGTGTTCAACATCAATCTACTTGTCGTGACACCCCACAACAAAATGTATTGCGGAGAGGAAAAATCATCATTTATTAGAGGTTGCACGTGCCCTTATGTTTTCTATGTATGTTCCTAAATATTTATGGGGTGATGCTATTTTGACTACCTGTTATCTCATTAATAGGATGCCTACTCGTGTTTTAAAATACATCACTCCTTTAGCTTGCCTAAAGGAGCTTTTCCCTACTTGTCGAGTAACATTAGATTTACAACTAAAAGTTTTTGGGTGTACTGTTTTTGTTCATATACCTACCCATCTTCGGTCGAAACTTGACCCTAGGACAGAAAAATGTGTTTTCCTCGAATATGCTTCTAGTAAGAGAGGGTACAAATGTTTTAACCCTATTACAAAGAAAACTCACATCAGTATGGATGTTTTTTTCCTTGAAAAACAGCTTTACTTTAGCCATAACTATCTTCAAGGGGAGAGAGAAAAGTGAAGATGAAATCTGGCAAACTTCTAATCTTTTTCCTAATGTTCTCATTGACATTGACATGAACATCCATACTCCTTTAAAAGGTCAGGAAACAGAAAATTTATCTAGTGAAAAAAAATGGAATTCCTAGTCTACATGTACAAGACATAAGTGATTCAAAACCAGGGGGAGAAATACTACCAGATATTACCTCATCTGAACTTCGTGTTTATACTAGAAGAAGAGATGGTCAGAATAATAGAAATCCTTCTTCCAATCCGGAGCAAAGCCAATCATCATCACCTTTACAAGTTGGTCCTTCCAATACACCAGGTAAATCTTCAAATCCTGCTTCTTTTAAAGACAATTCTGCTGATCTAGACTTACCTATAGCCCTTAGGAAAGGAGTTAGAACCAGCACCACACATCCTATTGCCAAACATCTATCCTATCATAGACTCTCTGATACTCATAAGCCCTTTACATCCAATATTTCTCACTTGTTTATTCCAAGAACCATTCAGGAAGCCTTGGATCACCCGGAATGGAGATTGGCTGTTCAAGAATAGATGAATGCACTAATTGCTAATGGCACTTAGGAAATTGGTGATCTACCAGAGGGGAAGAAGACTGTGGGCTGTAAATGGGTATTTACAGTCAAATTCAAGGCTGATGGTAGTGTAGAGAGATACAAAGCAAGACTTGTGACTAAAGGGTTCACTCAAACATATGGAATTGACTACCAAGAAACTTTTGCTCCTGTAGCCAAGATGAACTCAATCCGTGTGTTACTATCCCTAGCAGTCCATTCAAACTGGCCTTTGTATCAATTAGATGTGAAGAATGCCTTCTTAAATGGAGACCTAGAGGAGGAAGTTTTTATGGATCTACCACCAGGATTTGAAGGCAAAGAAGGCAAGGGGAAAGTGTGCACACTGAGGAAGTCTTTATATGGACTCAAGCAATCTCCTAGAGCTTGGTTTGAATGCTTTGGGAGGGTAATAAAGAGTCACGGCTACTGCCAAGGTCAAGCTGACCACACTATATTCTATAGGCACACTGATGGAGGCAAAGTAGCTATACTTTGCAGGGGATGACAGTAATGAAATTTGCAGATTAAAGAAGATTCTTGCTAAGGAGTTTGAAATCAAAGACTTAGGTAACTTGAAATATTTTCTTGGCATGGAGTTTGCAAGGTCAAAGAAAGGTATATTTGTTTCCCAACAAAAATATGTTCTTGATTTACTTGGAGAAACAGGTTTATTAGGGTGTAAAGCTGCAGAAACACCTATAGAGCCTAATCTAAGACTCCAACCAGCTAAACCTGAAGAAGTAATCAATAGAGAACAATACCAAAGATTGGTAGGAAAACTCTTGTATCTCTCTCACACACGGCCTGACATAGCCTTTGCAACAAGTGTGGTAAGTCAGTTTATGCACTCACCAGGACCTGAACATTTTGATGTTGTATACAAAATCCTAAGGTACCTAAAGGGGACTCCAGGTAAAGGCTTATTGTTTGGAGGTCATGGGAGTTTACAAGTTGAAATATACACTGATGCAGATTGGGCTGGAAGTGTCACTGATAGAAGATCAACTTCTGGCTATTGCACCTTTGTTGGAGGAAATTTAGTAACATGGCGCAGTAAGAAACAGAATGTGGTGGCAAGGAGTAGTGCAGAGGCTGAGTTTAGGGCTGTTGCTCATGGAATTTGTGAAGCACTATGGATTAAAAGATTGCTGGAAGAGTTGAGAGTTGCTAGTTCATTACCAATGAAACTGTATTGTGATAATAAAGCTGCAATAGCTATTGCTCACAATCCAGTTCTTCATGACAGAACAAAACATGTGGAGGTGGACAAGCATTTTATCAAGGAAAAAATAGATAGTGGGGTAATCTGTTTCCCCTATATTTCTACAGCTGAGCAAGTAGCAGACATACTTACAAAGGGGCTGCCTAAGAAACAGTTTGAAAACTTAATCAGCAAGCTGGCTATGGAAGACATCTTCAAACCAGCTTGAGGGGGAGTGTTGGAAAGTTTCCAAAATCTGCCTAGTCAACTCTGCTGTATTCTAGGAGATATTGGCTGTAAATGTGTGAATATTCTAGGAGATTTAGTTTCCTTATAAGTTAGCAGTTAATTTATTCTTTCCTACTTTATTCTTTCCTTTTTCTCTTCAGCTGTAACCTATATATACTGCCTTGTACCTATATTACGAATTTAATGAGAATAATTCCTACAAATTACTCTCATTCTAGAGGTGCATATATGAAACAATGGATAAAAAAAAAAATTTAAGAATCAGAATGGCAACCAGCAGTCTTCCTTTGTGTTGCAACACATCTATATTTCCTAAATATCATGATTGGTTTGAACCAAACATATCTTTTTTTAATAAGTAGAATCATACATAAAATTAGGCTTCATTATGTTTATCCCAATCATGTAAGGTTTCTTAAGGGGATTGATGATGGCGAAGCAAGGTCTAAGATTCAATGAACACAACAAAAATGATGTCAATCCTCTAGGGATTTCCATTCCTATCAATGGCATGAATCTTATAGAACTGAGGTGCACCTATAAACTTCGCCAATAATGTTTGCATGGGTGTACTTTAAACTCAATACTACTAACTAACTCATAGTGCTTTCTACAATCCCCTCCAAACCTAGGAAAAGAATCTAAAGACGATAAGGGAAGAAGGCTAATCATATTGACTAGGAGCCCATAAACCATATACATGTTGCTCGTCACCAATGCAACATGTATGTTTTTGCCCTCTCTATATTGCACATCATATATAGCCATGTAGTCATGCCAGAATTGCAAATGGGTAAATGGTTGTGGCACCACGAACATGAAAGGGGGGCCCTATGAAAGTTAGTTATAGATTCGAAGTTTGGGGAGGCTTGGCAAGGATGGTACTCGAATGAGGTATGCAGTCCATATGGGGTGGGTTTGTGGAAAAACATTAGAAAAGGCTGGGAGATCTTCCTAAGACATGCACATATTGTGGTGGGTAACGACTCTCGTATCAAATTTTGGTACGACAAATGGTGCAGTAAAAAAAGTCTCAAAGACACATTCCCACCATTTTTGAGCTTGTACAAGCGAAGGATGCAGCGGTAGCTAATCTCTTGGTTTTCTCCCGTGGCTCCCCTCAATGGAATGTAGATTTCATTAGGGTAGCACAAGATTGGGAGTTGGAGGTTATCACTGCGTTCTTTACTTTACTGTATTCCATCAAAGTGACTAAGGGTACTATCAATTGTTTTTGCTTTACATAGACAAGATGAACTGGAGCCCCTCCAAGAACGGTAGATTTACAGTCAGATTGTTCTACCAAGTTCTAATGAGCCCGGATATGCATTTCTCCATGGAAGAATTTATGGAAGACGAAAGCTCCTCAAAAAGCAGCTTTGTTTGTTTGGACAGCTTCCTTAGGCAAAATTCTTACTACAGATAATCTGAGGAAACGGTTAATGGTGTTGGACTAGTGTTGCATGTGTAAGAAGAATGGTAAATCAATAGGTCACTTTTACAATGTGTGGTGGCCAAGACCATGTAGAATGATGTTTTTGCAGGAATTAGATTATCATAGGTCATGCCTCTTAGACTGGTGGATTTCCTAGCAAACTGGAGAGGCCTCCAAGGTAATCCTCAAGTGGTAGCAATCTCGAGAATGGCCCCAATATGTATGTGTTGGTGTGGGAGAAAAATGATAGAAGCTTCGAGGATCGTGAGAGGACAATGGATATGCTTAAAGTTTTTTTTTTTTTTTTTTTTTAAAAAAAACTTTGTTCTTATGGGCGGGGGGGTCATTGATTTCAATGGACCAAATGTCTATGATTTTCTACTTTCAGTTGTAAACCCTAGTTAGGTACTTCTCATGTATACTTTCAGTGTACTTCGGCTATGCCTTTTTCTTTAATGAATAAAACTTCTTGATTACCTATAAAAAAAAAAAATTGTAAATGACTGGAGACTTAAGTGCTCAACATGAACCAAGACACTTGGCCATAATGCCTAACATTCATAGGCATTTTACCCAACCTTATATTAACACAAATCAAGAATGAAAATTCCTCTTTGCATTCAACAACACCAAAGGACTAACACTAAAAAAAGAAAAAAATAGTTCAATCAATAAATTAATATATCATCACAATTATACCTCTGCAACAAAAGAGCAATGTCAGCAGCCTCCGGCGCCTTTCTTTGTTTTTGTTGACCATAAATTTGGCATGACACCACATACGTAAACTTCAAATCTGCTTGTGCCCGTGATTCGAGAGATGACTCAAAACCTTGAGTTGTGGAGAAGCCTGATTGAGAATAACCATCCACTTTAGGTTTCACAAAATGTGAGGGGGGTCTCCTTTCCAAATAGAAGATTGGTAAATTCATAGAATTTCTAAAAGCAAATACCTCCCAGTGGTCTCCTTTCCAAATAACTCTGGAGCATTAAAGCCCTTCTATAATACATCATACCACGCACTATATTTCCAAGACAAAAAGCAAAATATAGAGAAGAAAAAAAGGTATTAATGATGGCATCTAACTCATGAAAAACAAAGACATAAGTTATAGCAGAACTACACAAGCTTCCAAAAAATCTGATAATAATGGTAAATCTGGTATCATTATCAAGTTCTAACCAGTCCTAGCAAGAGTCTGCCCCCGATAAGAAACCCAAAACCGAAGCTCCAAAGAATCACTTGAACTCTCTTGAAGATCCACATCTCTAGTATCCCCACCTCGGCCAATCCGTTCCAAAAAATTATTCCATTCATCTAAAAAGAAGACAGATCTCATTCACATATCATAAAGATAACAGGCAGATATCAACACCGAAGTAAAGAAAGAAAAAGACCCCCCTCCTCCCAAAAAATCTTTTTTTGATAAGTAAGGCAAATATATTATTAGCACAAGGGACACAACCAAAGTACAAAAGACGTATACAAGAGAAAACACCCAACAAAACTTCAAGAATAGGTTATTCCAATCGAAGAAAATATACATAAGATATGTATTTAATTATCATTGGTTTGAACATCCATAAAAATAAATAAATAAATAAATAAAAAGTAGGTTTCTAACATTGTCTTGGGACAAAATAGAAAAATAACTAGAAAATATAAATCCCTGTATAAAGGACACAAGAGGGAAACTCTTAGGAAAATATAAAGAAGAGGTCAGAATCTTTTATCTGGTGTTGAATGGTTTAGGTTAGCAGATGTTACAGGTGGACCATTTTGGGTAATCCTGTCGCATGATCAACTTGTAAGCCTATTGGGGTGTGCAAGGGGAAGGAGCAACCTATTGATGTGCTCTAATCAGGTTTTCACGGGAATAATTATTCTTTATATTGTTATCAGATTTGGTAAGATACACACTCTATTCTTATAGGAGGAGGTGCCATTTGAGTTAGAGCTTATTGGCATCAGGGCATTATTATTCCAGTTTCTAATTAATTCCTTTTCATTGATATTTGAATTTGAAACAATGTTTTGTACTTCCTTTACATTTATCAGAAAGACTTTTCTAATGGGAACAAGTATCAGTTGAGAGAGAGAGAGAGACCTGGAAAAATCTTCTGAAGATAGAAAAGAATAGAAATTCCATCTTCATTTTCAACCCGCAATTCAGAGGAACTATAGAGAACAGTCTCACTGTAGTATGGAGTGAAGACACTATTCACAAACAAAAATATTAACACATTACTTTCTATAAGTAACAAAATTCAAATATAATAGCTCATATTACTAAGGAAAATCACCTCCACGAAGATAGAAGTACCTGAAGGGAATCATTTCACTAACTGGCTTTGCTGCAGGCATGTCCATGAATAACGAATTGGTAAAGAACTCTAATCTTCTTCTTGCCTCAAGATTCTTTGGAACATTAGCGGCAGATTCCTTCACAGTAAGAAGAAGATGCAAGCGCTTCACTTGCTCTATCTGTGGCAACAAACAGGATGAAACTGCCCTGGTAAATGCAGACTGCATTGTAAAAGAATAAGGAGGGAAACGGGGTGCTTCCAGAAATGCTTACAATTTCTGGATCCTTGGGCCATTCTATACTAGAAAAAAGTCGTCCTTCATTTCTTGCTCTCGCCAAAATGTTCCACGTATCAAGCTGCTCCCTGGAGAAATAAAAAATAAAAAAAATTTACAAATTTTGAAAAAAGTCATCATTCCAATTATCTTCTGCATCATTTGACCAATCAAGTACCTCAAATCAGAAGAAAGCAACTCATGTGTGACTACATCATATAGCTCGTAAACAGCCTTTGCAGCACCTCTTGCGAGTTCAGGCATTTCATTCCGTATCTGACACAAATCACTTGTTATGAACATAATAACCACCAATCAACACAATATATTTTTGTACAAGTTAAGATAAATTACAAAAGAGTGTCATCTCAGCACAGAATAAGTGTACAAGAGATCCAACTAACAAGCAAAAGGAAAAAGTGCTAGAAATTATTGAAGAGTAGAACAGAAAAAACATCACTATTCAGGACCACCATCCAATGATATAAGAAATCAAGAAAAGTTTCAAACTGGCTTTATGCAATCTTTATAACTATGCTCATTTCTATCCCTTCAATTACACCAGAATAAATGAGATTGGGTCATTCTCGAAAATAGTGCATATGAAAGGCTACCGAACAACTCTTTCCAACAAGTGGTGGCGAAAGCAGAAACACAATCTATCTCGAATAGGTCAAAGATAATGTCACGCAAAGTGCTAGCAACTCCGCAATGTAGTAGAAAGTGCTCCACTGTTTCTCTACTCTTAAACATACAACAGCGATTGATCACTTGAACTTCCCAATTCCTCACATTATCTAGGGTAAGGATTTTCCACAAAAGTCGCTTTCCAAATGAAGCAAATAACTTTGGGGGGGTCTTATTTCTCCAAATAAGCTTCCAAGTGAAAAGGGCCCTATCATGAGCATTCAATACATTGTAAAATGACTATACCTTGAACATTCCTTTACTAGATGGGCATCAAACAATTGTATATTCACTGTTGAGTCCCATTCAACTCGAATACCACCAGTCAAAGAACTATGTGAAGATATCAACCTCCCAGTCATCAGCTTCCTGGACAAAGTTTGGTTACCATTGATGAATCATGCAAGAGTTGGCAGTAATCCACCACATTTTAGCGATTCTAAAAGTCTGAGAAGGCACCTTCCAAGGATTGATCATCACAACAGAATGCTCTTGAATCCGTCACCGAACACAAATCTAATAAATCAAAAGCAACCACGGCCCCCCCCCAAAAAAAAAATAATAATAATAATAATAATATGTTTTCCAAAGATCAACCCAGAAAGACGCATTTGCTTAATGGGAACACCAGCCTCCTCCCAAGCTTCCATTCTTCATGTCCGCTAGTACCCTCCAATGTCTCGTTTATAGGCAATCATGCCATAGTAATTTACTCCAAAAAGACTTATAAAAAAAAGGAATTTACTCAAAAAAGCTAAATTAAGGAGGATTAAGTTTCCCACCCATAACCCACCTTCTGCAACAAGTGAACAAACCTTGATCCATTTAATAAGATGGAACACAGGCTCTGTCCCGTACATCGCCACAAAAAATATCATCGTAAATTCTCAAGTTGGGTAGGAACTCCCACATGTAGTGGGAAAGGAGACAAATAATAGGCAAGCAAGTTGGATAGCGTGCTCTTGATCAATGTGCTTCTACCTCCCTTTCGACAAGTACACAGCTTCCAACTAGCTAATTGATGCTCCATCTTCTCTATAATACAATGCTAAATAGCACTGACTTCG
Source organism: Pterocarya stenoptera (assembly GCA_003123785.1). Taxonomy (NCBI): domain Eukaryota; kingdom Viridiplantae; phylum Streptophyta; class Magnoliopsida; order Fagales; family Juglandaceae; genus Pterocarya; species Pterocarya stenoptera. The sequence continues at coordinate 141,633 of QEOT01001136.1, forward strand.
GAGGCGGTTCCCACAGGAAGATCAATATAACTAGAAGTCGTGGGTAAGGTAAAGATCCTACATCAAAGGATATCTGACAAACTAGCTACATTCTCAACCTTGGGAACTAGAAACAATCGCCACCTAGCATAGGAAAAAGCAATGCAGGTAGAGGAGATGATCATGGCCTGCTTCAAAAATTACAGTGCATCCACGAACAGGAGACCCCCCCCCCCCAAAAAAAAAAAAAAAAAAAACAGGGCAAAGATCATCCTATCCAAAGACTCCATAACAATATTATAAAGTTGGATAAAGAGGCCCCATATTGCAAACCTAGAGAACTTCCAAAGAACCCCATAGTAGCAATCCCATTTGCCCCCCAATCTTCACAACAAGTAGATTAAGGGCTAGTTTGGGTAGTCCACTACTATTCATTATTTTATTATTATTTTTCACCTACTTTTCACTACTATTCAGTATTCTATCATTACTTTTTCACCGCTATTCACAGAATATCTGAGATTACCTCACTACCCAAACGCAACCTAAGAATCCCCAAGTATATAGTAGCACCATTTATATATTGGAAACCCCATTTGCCCCCCAAACAGCATCTTCACAACAAGTAGATTAAGAATCCCCAAGTATGGCATCTACTTTCCGGGAGACCCAAGATACAGGCCATTCCTCCAATATCATCCACTGCTTCAATCGGGACTAACTCTGATTTGGCCATATTAATTTTTAGCCCTGAGAAAGCTTCAAATAAGAACACAAAATGCTACTAGTGGAGCTGATCTGAGTTGACCTAAAAACAATCGAGGTGTCATTCACAGAAAGGAGGTAAGATAAAAAAAAGCTCCTCAATATTCCTGGATCCCACTGCAAATCCTATAATAGTCTCCTATTCACAGAAGCTGACATCATTTGAATCAACTCCCAAAATAGAGAAGCCCAAAGGGATACCATCAATCAAAACAAAGTGCACAATAGATAAAGGCGTGTTTTTATCACCCTTTTTTTGTGTTGTGTTTTAGGTTGTGCGCCCCTGCTTTGATTACCTCACTTATAAGAAGGGGCCTTTTGGGCTACTGGGCCTAAATGGATGAATGAAGACGGAGCCTTCTGGCACTTCTGATCTCGGTTTACTTCCGTAACAATCAGTAGCATCGAGAAACAAGTTAAAAATTTGCCTTCTGTTAGTGATGACCTATGACAATACCGATTTGACATTGGTAGCATGAACTTCGGCTGTCACTTAATAAACACCACCTACTAGGCTAATAGGCTAGAAATCGCCTTTGGCTTCTTTGGAATGACAATGACTGTATCATTAAAACTCTTCTCAAAGCTGCCTTTCGAGTGAACTCGTCATACTTTCATACAACATCCCCACAATTTGATTTGCTCTACGTAAAACATCTGGTAAAATTGCACAAAGTTATTGCAAATGGTCGAAGGATTGGAAGAAACGATGCCATCAACCAGTAAGGTAAAATTATTTCTTCAATGTGAATTAGCCACCTGATGAAAGAAATCCATACATTTATCCCCTTCTTGACAAAACAATGACATCTAGTATCTCAAGTATAACAAATTTGACAAAACCACGTTCGAGAATTTTAATGGAATCACTTTGAGTGGTAGCACAGCATTCAACATCACAAAAATTATTTACCAAAAGTAAGAGGCTTACTACTCAAAATGAACTATCATTGACACTTCACATTTTGTAGCAACAATGGGTAATGCTTCAATTCAAATTTGAACTACACAGCCCCAAAAAGGAGAACCAATAAGGTAATGGAAGCAACACAAAGCACCTAAAATGGCATGAAGTGCATGACAATGAAGGAAACATACCTAGCCAAAACTACCACATTCATGTGGACCAAGTAACAAAAGCTCACAAAAAGCCACACTAATCATCCAGAAAGCAGTATGCTAGTGGTAGGCTTATTTGTAGCCTAAATAGACTGATAAGCCATAATCTACTATCACATAAAATGGTCTTATTTTAAATCTAGNTAAAAATAAAAAAATCCAAAGCACCGCATATCTACAGCATACCAGATACAGGCACATCGTGCCAGAGCATTATACAATGTCCTGATGTTGAACAGAGATCTACATTTGGAATCTTGGCTAAAAACACTCCCTACTGGATATAAATAAGAAATAATATTTATATAAACTACAACAGATATTCTTATGGTGGCAAGAGAAATTGAAAAAACATTTCCAATACATAAATAACGGAGAAAAAATTATATCTGTAGACAGAAAACAGAGGCATGACCTTAAACGAAGAACGAAGCAAAAAATATTAACCAACTAAATAACCCCCACTCATTCAAAACAACAAGTAGCAGATATGGTAAACACAATTTGTATATCAGTGCAAGTCCCAGTGGCATTAATTCCAGCAAGCTAAATGATGCACATAGTTACATAACATATACCAGGAGCCCAGTCAACGCCGTAAATCTGGAAAGCACCACTGGAAGCTTCTTAAGCGATAAAGTTATAACAAGTGAACCTTCCAATATACTATTGTTGATCTCACGGAATATCCTTTCCACCCTATCAATGTCACCAATAAAGAACAAAATATAATTAAAAAACACATTAATGATTATACATATCAATTACAATCAGCAAAGCTTCTAAACTGGATGCATAGAAATTCAAACGAATAATATCATGGAATAGAGAATCTCACCAAAGTCTCCCTTCAACATCAACCAAGGAATGCAAAATTTTTTCAACACTGTAGTAGCACTCCTGAACTGCATATGCCATGTACTCATCCCTACGTATTCTATTCCAAAGATCTGCCTGCGTGTCTTTGCAGTCCAAGGCCAAATCTATTGCCAACAAGATCTGGTAAAAAGAAAAATTATCAGCAGATATATTTTACTTCAATATTTCCCGCAAGAGTTGATCACCAATAATATAAAAGGTAAAATCCACCTTGCTGCTAAGAAGAAATAAAGGCCATTGAACTAATCTTAGACTTCCTGTGTTGCTAGGAATAGATAGTAAGTCCATCTCCCTGAAAGCATTAGAACAATGAAGTTATGTATGAATAATAATTACAACACAAAAGCAAATAAAAACATAATGAAGGATTGCAATCACATTTTTCTTCCTTTATGAAAAGAGCTTTGTCTTGCGATTTACCTATTACTAATATAATCTTCCTCACGCAAACTTTTGATTATATCATTCCAAAATGGAGAAAATATAGCTGCAGACATCTTGTTCATATTCTGAGAATCCTGCAAAAAAACATATGAATAACATGTGCCAGACGAAAAGTGTAAAACTTGTATGCCAGATTTATTCAAAAGAAAAAAAAAATGACCATTGAAGACAAAAAAAACTGAAAAGAACAAAGGGGAAAAAGAAGATTTTATTCACAACTTTGGAAATATTGCAACAAAAGGATGTACGGGTATTATGCATTGCTTCTTAGAAAAAAATTTAAAAGCCACCAACTAATTCACAGGTAACAGGTACAAACAGAGCCAGTTGTCAAATTTCTGTCATAAACTCTGCTAATCAATAGAAAATTATTGTGTGTTCTTTACTTATGCCAAAGGTTTCCCATAAGTGTTCTTTTGCTTGTTGACCACTTAAAGTTTCTAGTGAAGCTTGTAACTGTTTCTCCTAGATATTTGAAATGGAAACTCAGCTCCTCTTTACTCATACTTTAGTCTCTCAAACGAAAGTATCCTTTGTGTGCTCACCTCTGCTCTTTAAGGGCCCTTTTTCTATCCTTTGAAGCTGCTTCTGGTGGAAAGTGAATTTGGCTAAGTCAGAACTAGATTATGTAGGTAATGTCTCTAATGTGAATAATTTGGGTAACATTTTGGGGTGCAAGGTATCCTCCATGCCAATCATATATCTTGGCCTCCCTTTGGGTGCCTTTTTCAAGACACTGTCTATTTGGGATGTGTGACTGAAAAGATTTGAGTGCCAATTGGCTAGTTGGAAGAAGATGTATTTGCAAAAAGCATGTAGGATCACTTCGATCAAGAGTACTC
>QEOT01001136.1:166283-178960 GCA_003123785.1 Pterocarya stenoptera
CCCCCCCCCCCCCCTCCCCCCCCCCCCTCTCCATACCCTTGTACTTGAAATCAATCACCAACTTCCCTAAAGCTTCCCTCTCCACGCCACAACCACTTCCCAAGAAGTAGGGGTGAAAACCGACCCCTTGGGCACGGTTTTTGGGCAAAACCGCCACCGATCGACGCTTAAGTTTTGGGGGAGAAAACCGGTCAATGGGGAGGAGAAACGCTGACGCAGGCCGACGCTTCATTTATGTGGTGGTACACGGTCGATTCTCAGACCGAGCTACGTCTAAGAGAGTAGAGACTAGAGAGAGAGAGTTGCAGAGAAGTGAGAGAGAGGATGAGAACTGAGACGCGAGAAAGAAAACGTAAGGAAGAAGACGAATTGATATAGAAACAACGCCTAACAACGTCGTTCTACTTTTTTTTTTTTAATAGGTTATGAATAAAACGACGTCGACGTCGTTTATGTTGTGTTTAAAACACAACTATAGGGTTAGAACGACACCATTCCAGTTAAACTTAAGTAGAACGGCATCGTTTTGAGTACAGAATATATTAAAAAAAAAATTTAATTTATTTAGTCGGCCGGTTCAGCGGTTCAAGCCGACGCCAAACCGGCCGATATCGGTTTTCTTAATTTTGTACCGCACGCTGACCGGTTTCAGCTAGTTCCGAGCTTGGCCGAACGGTTTGAGTCGGTCCCGGTCGGTTCTCCGGTTTCTTGTACAGCCCTACCAAGAAGAGCCTGATCGAATACCCTCAAGTATTTAATTCCCAACCCATCGATAGAGATTGGAGAGCATACCTTATCCCACTTGACCAAGTGAAACTTATACTCATCCCCCAACTCACTCCAAAGGAAATCACGCTAAAGTTTCTCAATTATGATCGCCACTCGCCGGAATTGGGAACAAAAATAAGAAATGAGTTGGTAAATTGGACAATGTGCTCTTGATTAGTGTGGTCCTACCGCCTTTTGACAATACAATATCTTCCAACTAGCCAATCTGCATTCAATTTCTCTATTACTTCATTATCTTAATTGGGTTAAAAAATAAATAAACGAGTCAATTCAACCAATTTATATGAAATGGGTTGAAACGGGTTAAATATGTTAATTATTAAGCGGGTTAAGCAGGTCGTGTCGTATCATCTGTAATTTATATGGGTGGTGTTCCGGTTGTAGTGTATGGCCCGATTGTAGAGTCCTAGCGCAATCAAATTGATAGTGGAGCTATTGGTTGGCCCTCCAAGGTGTTGCAGAGACTTGGAGAAGCGGAAAGGTCTCTATGGCATATACAAGCAAAGATTATTGGCCGGAAGAAGTTTGATTCTCTACTGAAAAAGGTAGATGGAGGCTTAAGTTTGGCCTAGGTTTCCGTGGTTTCAAAAGAAAATAAGAAGGCATCAAGGGCGTTGTCTTGGCCTATGGTTGCTAAGAAAGGAGTTGGGCTGGACAGAGGCACAATTACTAGGTCTGTCCGCTAGAGGCCAAAGATTCTTCGTGGGCAGCAAAAGTCATCAAGCACGTTAGGTGTGGTGGAGGCTCAGCCCAAGCGAACGGTGATTCCAATGGAAGTTTCGTCTTCACGGAAAGGATCGACGGCAGCAGGCAAATCTTCAAGGTGCATTCCGGAGTCAAGTTCCACGGAGGCAACACTTCGTTGACAGAGATCCAAGAGCCTGTCATGTGTGGAGGTTCAACCCAGTCTAAAGATGACTCAGGTGGATGTGCTTGCAACTCAGAAAGGGTCAACAACGGAAGGAGAATATTCGGGGTATCTCCAATGACGAGATTTACTCCAGCGAGAGGAAGGAAGTCGTTTTCTTCAGTTCTAGGGGTTGCATAGAATTATTTTATCTTACAGAAGGGCAGTGAGAAGTCAATGCAGTCATTATCATCTATTCAGTTATGTAATGGTGGTGTCAAACATGTGGTGACAGTGGAGGAGGCAAATGGTGGTGAGGAGCTAAGGGTGAATGCTAATAGGTCTGTCAAGATACATGATTCAAAAGCCCCATGCACCCAGTTTAATAATACAGATATGCAGTTGACTCTGTGGAGGTGAAGATTTTGAGGCAAGTGGATTTGGTGATATGTTTGAATCAAATGAGGATTATGCTCTTGATCCATTGTGTTCCTTTCCTCTATGGATTGATTGGAATAATAAATCTTCTGATTGAGTGCTGAGGAAGGTGGATGAAATTAAGGATTGCGTGGGAGTTTCTTGTGATGACTTTGAGGAACAATTTAGAGCCCTTCTTATTGCTATTGAGGCTGGTCAACCTTCTTTGACTAGATCTGCCTTAAAAAAGGAGAGGGAATCGAGTGGGGGATTCTCATTTTTCTAAACCTATGACAGTCTTTTCAGATCTGATTTTCGAGTTAGATATGATTGACTTACCAATGGCGGGAGGGGATTTTACATGGTCCAATGGTAGTGCATGGTCTAGGCTGGACAGATTCTTGGTTTCGGCTTCTTAGGAAGCTCATTTTTCAGATTTGAATCAAAAAATACTTCCAAAAATATGTTCTAATCATTATCCCATTATGCTGGATTGTGGGGGTAATATTAGAGGGCGTAGGTATTTCAAATTTGAAAATATGTGGCTGGAGGATGAGGGCTTTGTGGATAGGGTGAGGATGTGGTGGTCTTCATACACTTTTTCTGGTACTTCGAGTTTTGTTCTGGCTCGAAAACTCAAAGCACTTAAACAAGATTTGAAGAAATGGAATAAGGAGGTGTTTGGGAACTTGGACAATAAGAGGAAGCTTCTTCTGGATCAGTTGCAGTGTTTGGAGGACAAGGAGTTGTTGGGGGATTTATTCGGAGAGGTTATGGAGATAAAAATAAAATAAAATAATAATAATAAAAGGAGGTGGCTGAATTAGAGTGGATCTCTTTAATGGAAGAAATTTTTTTGAGGCAAAAATCTCGGATTTTGTGGTTGAAGGAAGGTGATAAGTGTAAAAAAAAAATTTCATCAAATGGCAAACTCTCATCAAAGAAATAATGCTATGGAGGTCCTACATGAATGTGATAACATTCTTTCGGATCAAGAGGCTATCAAGGAACATATTGTGAGTTTTTATGAGAAGTTGTTTAGGGAAGATTTCTCTTGGAGACCCAAGTTAGACGGGCTGTTTTTTTTACTCTATTGACCAGGTATGTGCAGAATGGTTAGAGAATGGCAAGGGACAAGGCTCCGGGTCTGGATGATTATTCAATGGCTTTTTTTCAAGCTTGTTGGGACATAGTGCGCAAAGATTTTATGAAGGTTTTTTTTTTTAATTTCATTCATACATGAAATTTGATTTGAGAAAAGTTTCAAGGCTACTTTTATTGCACGCATTCCTAAAAAGGTGGGGGCTGTGGAGATGAGAGATTTTCGGCCTATTAGATTGCTAAATGTAGTGTACAAGATTATTTCTAAGGTGTTAGCTAATCGCATGTGTGGTGATGGAGAAGATCATTTTGAAGTCTCAAAATGCATTTGTGAAGAGGAGACAAATTCTTGATTCAATTTTAATTGCTACTGAATGTTTGGAGAGTAGAATCAAGTTGGATGAATTTGTAATTTTAGGCCTAGTTCTCTCAAACACTCTCACTACTATTATTTACTTTATTATTACTTTTTACCTACTTTTTCTACTATTCATTACTTTTCACCTACTTTTTTACTACTATTCAATATTCTATTATTACTTTTTCACTACTATTCACAAACATTCTCAAACACTTTCACTATCCAAACCAGGCAGTTAAATTGGATATGAAAAAGGCTTATGATCATGTTAGTTGGGAGTTTCTCTTGTACTTACTTGGGAGATATGGCTTTGGAGAGAAATGGCGTTTGTGGATCAAGCATTACATTTCAACGTCAAGATTTTCCATCTTGGTGAATGGTTCTCTGGTTGGGTTCTTCAACAGTTCGCGTGGTTTGAGACAAGAAGATCCTCTATCTCCTTTTCTTTTCATCCTTGTTATGGATGCTTTGAGTAGAATGATTGAATTGGTAGTGGAAGGAAGTTTCTTGTCGGGTTTTGTGGTGGGAGATGTAGAGTAGCTTAAAAGTCTCTCGTCTTCTTTTTACTGATGACACTTTGATTTTGTAAGCCTAATCAAGATCATCTTCGCTCTTTAAGAGCCATTTTGTTATGTTTTGAAGTTGATTCGGGACTTAGAATAAACTTATCTACATCTGAAATTGTTCCTGCGGGTTCCATTTCGAATATTTCATATCTGGCCAATATTTTGGGGTGTAAGGTATCTTCGTTGCCTTTGAGGTATCTTGGTCATCCCTAAGGAGCTCCACACAAATCTATTACGATTTGGGATGGGTGATTGAGAAGATCGAAAAAAGATTAGCTAGATGGAAAAAGTTATTTGTCTAAAGGGGGAAGAATAACCTTGATTAAAAGCACATTCTCTAATCTTCCTACTTATTTTCTTTCTCTTTTCTCTTTGCCGGCAGGAGTGGCAAAAAGAATTGAGAAAATTTTTCAACACTTTTTGTGCGGAGGTAAAGAAGAGGAAAAAAAGTTTCATTTGGTCAGTTGGAATAAGGTTTGTCAACCAGTTTCTTGTAGAGGTTTGGAGGTGTGAAATTTGAAGCTATTTAACAAAGTACTTCTTGGGAAATGGCTTTGGAGATATCATCTCAAAAGAGATGCCTTATGGAAAAATGTTCTTGATGTTAAATATGGGAGTATGTTGAGTTTCTGGAAGACCATTCGGATGGGTTGGGGGGAGTTTGTTAATCATTTTAAATTTAAGGTGGGGGATGGGACAATGATACTTTTTTGGCATGATATTTGGTGTGGGGATTCAACTCTCAAGATTGCTTTTCCTTCTCTTTTTAGGATTGCTAGGGATCCAGATGTTGCAATAGCTGATTCTTGTTCTTGTATGAATAATAATCTTTAATGGAATGTAGATTTTGTTAGAGATGTGCATGATTGGGAAGTGAATGTAGTTTCTGATTTTTTTGGAAGACTTTATAATTCGAAGATTGCCCAGGGAAGGGAGGATAGTGTGCGGCGGGTTCGTACTGGAAATTCCAGATTTTCGGTTAGTTCCTTTTACAAGGCGCTAACTTGTCACTATGGCTATGATTACCCTTGGAAAAGCATTTGGAGAGTGAAGGTACCTAGTAGAGTGGCATTTTTCTGTTGGTTAGTGTCTCTTGGTAAAATTCTGACCATGGACAACTTAAGAAAGAACTTAGGGATTTTTTCTTTATTACTTTGTATTTTTGGGCTAAGGCTCTTGTATTAAATGGTAATAATTTTCATGATTTGCTTTAGCCTCTTATTGTTTCTAGAGTGAATTAGATATTTCCTTTGTATACTTCATGTGTACTTGGGTTTTGCCTATTCTTGATAATAAAATTCCCTTATTAACTACCAAAAAAATTAAGCAATAAAAAGATGTAAGCTCATATGGCATATTGATCGATAGATGTATTTATTAAGAGATGAAACCATGCAAAGCAAAAGTGTAATGCCCCAAGGGAAGATCAAACCACATCTAGGCCTATACTCTAAAAGGATCAGTCAATGGTGCAATTGGAGCCCCATCGAATCATTTTATCCACAGCTTGACAAATAAAAACAAAAGTATTAAGAAGCAATGACAAGAAACTAAAAAGAATAATGTTGTAAGCTCATATAGCATATTTAGTTATGGATGTGTTAAGTAGAATGTTGAGGGCGGCAGTGTATAGGGGTTTCATCTCGAGCGTGGATAGTTCTTTCCATGGCAGCATTAATGTTTCTCATTTACTCTTTGCGGATGACACTTTGATCCTTTGTGAGCCAAATTCTGATCAGATCTGTTCATTAAGGGCACTTTTGCTATATTTTGAGAATGTATCCGGCTTTAAGGTAAACTTGTCAAAGTCTGAAATAGTCCTTGTAGGTTTGGTCAATAATTTAGGGGATTTGGCTATTTTGGGTTGCAAGGTTTCTACTTTGCCTATGAAGTATCTTGGTCTTCCTTTGGGGGCACCTTATAAATCCAAGGCAATGTGGGACGGGGTTATAGAGAAGATTGAATATAGATTGGCTGGTTGGAAAATGATCTATTTGTCCAAAGGGGGAAGAATCACTTTAATTAAGAGTATCTTATCTAATATTCCAACCTATTTCCTATCTTTATTTCCTTTGCCTACAGGAGTGGTTAATAGAATGGAAAAGTTCTTTCGTGCTTTCTTGTGGGGAGGATTGGAGGATGAGAAGAAATTCCACTTGCTTAAGTGGGACAAGATTTGTGCTCCTTTATCTTTGGGAGGTTTGGAGATTAGAGAGCTGAAAACTTTCAATAAGGCACTTTTATGCCCTGTTTAAATTCAGAGATGCTTTCATTTCATCTTATCTTATCTCATTTCATCATTACAACTTTCTCAAATTCTAACACAAAATAAAATAAACAATTCAACAATTTTAAATTTCAAAAAAATAATATTCTAACAATATTTTATTCAACACATCTAAAACCATCTCATCTTATCTCACTATTCAAACCAGCCCTCAGGGTAATGGTTGTGGCGATACCATCAAGAAAGGGATGCTCTTTGGAGAACTGTTATTGATGCCAAACATGGGAATATTTGGGGAGGTTGGTGCTCAAACGAAGTAAGAGGGGCCATATGGTGTGGGAGTGTGGAAATTCATTTTTTTTATATATAAGTAAGAGTTAATTTATTGATATGAATGAAATAGGCATAGCCCTTGTATACAGGAAGTATACAAAAGAACACATAAATACATTCTAAGATCAGAAAAATAAAGACAAGAAGTCATGCAAGGAGTGTGGAAATTCATTCTTACTAGATGGGGTGAGTTCTCCAGAAATTTCAGATTTGAGGTGGGTAGGGGAAACCAGATCAGTTTTTTGCATGACTTATCGTGTGGGGATGAGGCCTTGAAGAATGCTTTCCCATATCTCTTTAGAATTGCTTTGGATAAAGATGCTTCCGTGGCTGATCATATGGACAATACTGCTGGTTTTATTCAGTGGTCAGTAAGCTTTATCAGAGTCGTCCAGGATTGGGAGGTGGGGGGACATCACTGATTTCTACAGCTTGCTCCATGCTCTAAATATAAAATCTGGAGGGGATGATAGATTACTTTGGAATCAGCTAGGTAATAAGAAATTCTCGGTTAGATCTTTGTACAAGGTATTGACATCACATTCTTCTATTGAATGTTTTCCTTGGAAAAATATTTGGAGATGCAAAATGCCTCTCAAGGTGGCTTTCTTCGGTTGGTTGGCTTCTCATGGGAAAATTCTTACTATTGATAAGCTAAGAAAGCACGGTATCGTTGCAATGGATTGGTGTTTTAAGTGCAAAAGGTGTGGAGAATCGGCAGATCACCTTCTTCTCCATTGTGATGTGTCGAAGGCTTTGTGGAATGAGGTTTTTGCTAAGCTTGGCATTGCTTGGGTGATGCCCAAGAGGGTGGTGAATCTTTTGGCCTGTTGAAGAGGGATTCAAGGCAATCATCAAATAGTGATCATTTGGAAGATGGTACCTCTTTGTCTTATGTGGTGTATTTGGAATGAGAGGAATGGGTGTTGTTTCAACAATAAAGAACGCTAGGTAGGAGGGATTAGAGACTTCTTTTTTCTTACACTGTTGCTTTGGGCTTTGGTTATTGTAATGGATGGGACTAGTCTTAATGACTTTTGTGCTGTTTTTCAGCTTTAGCTTGTAATTAGGAGTTTTTCTCTTGTATACTTCTTGTGTACTTGGGTTATGCCTAATTACGAGATTTAATCAATTTCTTACTTATAAAAAATGTATTTATTAAAAGATGAAGCCATGCAAAGCAAAATTGTAATGCCTCAAGGGAGGCTCAAGCCACATCTGGGCTTATACTCTTAAAAGACCAATCAATGGTACAATTGGAACTCCATTGAAATCATTACAAGGAACAAGAACTTCTCTCTCTCAAGCATTGTACAATCTAATACACCAATTACTCTCATCACTTAGTATGGGGGGTATCATTATTTTCGTCCCCCTTAAATTCCCAACATCTTTCTTGTGCCATTCCATCATAGGTGGCACGGCTCAAAGTACCACACTTATGGTTGGGCTAGGCTTTGATATTATTTGTAACACTCCAAGGGGGGGCATAAGCCACACCTAGGTTTATAGTCCAATAGGACTAACCAATGGTACAATTTAGGTATCATTGGAATCATCATAAAGAGCAAGAACATCTTCGTCCCAAGTAATATGGGATCTCATACACCACTTATACTTATAGGTCAGCATGACGTATCACAAAAATTGTTAAACTAAAAAAGCTAAGTGTTGAAATAACCAGAAAATGGTAAGCCAATAACCTAAATCTATGAGAACTAATTGGTTAACAAATAGTTGTAAGCTCTCACCGGATCAACCTCTACAGGAATGCCAAGTCGAGATTGTGCATTTGCTATCATAAGGACAACATTCTCCCGCTGGTTCCTTACATTGTCTTCCTGCATGCACGAAAGTCAACTAACTAAGGAAACAATGAGAACATGTAAGATAAAGAGCATATATTCTTAGTATGATGCATATTAGGCCAAAATTGTAGCTTAAATGGTACCTAAATGATTTCCACAACATAGCCTAGCAGGTTTCAAGTCACAGCTGAATAAACTAACTTAGAGATTGCGTGAAGGACCTTTCACCCCTAAGAAGTTTTATTAAAAAACCCAGAAAAATATATATTCACATGCATACACGTATTTTATGGATGAATTTATGGTCTACTTAATGAAAATCCAAAGTAATCTAAAGTGTAAGAGACCTAATGCATCAACCCAAATGAAACATAAAAGATACCAATTAGGGCCGGGAAAAACTTCTGCCTGCTCCAACTTCGGTCGACATCTGCTCTGATTCAAACTCTTGACAGAATCAACGTAATCAGAATTCGGAGTCGAAATCGGAATTGTTTTAGAAAATATTGTCGGAATCGGAATCAAAGTCAGAGCCGATATCGACTCCGACTGTTGTTATTTGTTCACTATTCTAAACCAATTTTATCGAATTTACTAATTACTTTAAATGAGGTTGCTTTTCTCAAGCTCTAAACCAATGTAAGTTGTCTCTCTTTTTTTAACAACATTATTTTACACTGCTTTGTGAAGAGCGGTAAGAAGGGGAATAAGGCAGCTTAGACAGGTGGCATTTTCTTTTTCTTTTTCGAGATCTTCAATATAAAGGATATTCATTTAATTTCACTTTTGTCCCTCGATATTCGTTAAGCATAACTTCTACCTTTTGGACTCCTGGAGGAAAGGAAAGGACATTGGGTTCAAATCTCGAGCCTTTGGNTTTTTTTTTTTTTTTTTGGTTCTAGGGTGGCTTGTGGGTGTACTGTGTTCATGTCTAGTTTTATAGCAATGTTAATTTCGAGATACCAATTTGACCGCTCGTTAGCCGTTCCTTTTCATCCCTTTGCATATAAAAACTAGTTTTTGGAAGAGACTCGATAAAATCAGAAAGGGAAATGGGAGAAGACGCATGTTGGAGCAATCGACAATCAAGACACTCTCTCCCTCTCACGACGGAGTTCAACAACAGAGCACCGTCACACGGCATCACAAATGCAACCGGCAGAGGCCATCCCTCCAATGCTCCACCACTCCAACTCCGACTCCGACAACTTTGATCAGAGTTGGAGTCGACTCCGACAACTCTGATCGGAGTTGGAGTTGGAGTCGGAGTCTAGAGTTCGGTTTTCCAACTCCGTCGGAGTGGAGCCCAGCCCTAATACCAATTAGCATTAAAAATTCAAACCTATCTACAAAACCATAATCTACAGTCATACATATCAAAGAACAGAATGGAGATATATAAGCATGTACAAACCTGAAAACCAAACACATATTCCAGAAGATCAAACATATCCGCATCCCTTCGTCTAGAATTCTCAAAATCACTATATCTAATTGCAGATATTGCACCTTTAACCTGTTGAGATAACCAAAAATAAATAATGTAGAGTCAGAAGTATTTCCAACCAAATGGAGTAGAGAACAAAGATGCAGGGCAAAGAAAAAGTCCAATTTAATTTTAAAATGAACACCTATTTTCAATTAATATGACTATGATTTTGCAACTTAAAACTTGTAACAGCATATAAAAATAAACTTGTACAGAATCACCAAGGAGCAGGGAAAACAAACATTGGAATATATTCTCTCTTTTTTTTCTTCTTTGATAAGTGGCAAACATTGGAATATATATTGTTCAAGATTTGACTTACTTCTGGAAAAGTTCTAATGGCATTGGTCAATGAAAGTGTCTTTAGAGGAACAATATTGTAAGGTGTGAGTTCCCCAGCTGATTTCGAATCAGACTTTTTTATTCTTTGCAGCTGAAAATCCACAGAACAATGAGAAATGTGAGTTCGCAATGTCTAAGCTTCATATGTCAAAGATAGCACCAGGTATCAAGGTAGAAACAGAATCCTAATTTTAATGACACTGTTTTAAGAATAAATTTCATTGCCACCATTAAACATCAGCTAACATCCTGAGAACATCAGAAAAAATAGCTCAAACCCATACAATTAGTAGTAATTATAAAACTATAAGTTGTAAATCCTAAATATATCTTGACTATTGTAATGTGGTTAATGGCCTCTTGAAAAGTACATCCAGAGGTAGGTGGGCAAAAGTGATGTACCTCCTCAATTATAAGTCTTCCAACTCCATTAGGATCTGCATCTTTGCTAAGCGCATCCATAACCTCAACTATGGCCTTCAAATTAGCAATTGCTTTTTTCATTTCTATAGATCTGAGTTGCATCCTGAAAAAAAATATATAATTTAAAAAAACACACACACACTGGAACAATGCATGACCCAGATAGAGGGGATGCTGAAAGCTCTTCCAAGTGTTTAGTATCCAAATAAGGAAATTAATCTCACTTCTGGCTTACTCAGACAACCTTAGTCCGCAAGCAGCAGCTAAACTGCGATGCAAGTGCATATACAAAAATGAAGAGCCATAAAATAAAAGTCCCAAAGGCCAAGCACAACCTCAATAGAGACAAGCCTGCAAATCAGGATCATGCATGCCTTGGCCATACCACGCCTGGGTGCCATACTATGGCTGGTTATGCAATGGCATGGCACCATGTTCCTAGGCTTGCCTTGGCATGAAGGCCCATGCAATGGCCTTTTGTGGGCATGACTGCCCATGGCATGGTTTTCCAGGCCTTGGCCTTGCTCTATAGTGGCAGCACATTCCCAATAGTGAGGCTACCCATGCCTTGTCCCACCAAGGAACCTCATAAACAATGCTGAGCAAGAAAAAAGCATGCGTTCCAAATTTAGCAATGAAGCAAAGGTGTCCTATGTCTTACTTGAATGAAGATCCACTCTTGCTTATGATGCCCCTTTCATCTCTATCGATAGCATAAACCATGTTGTAAGATCAAAATATGTTTCAACCAGATAAAAGCAATTCATTCTACCACACATTTCACATGCCCTCATTTTATGCCTACAACAAATGTATTTCACGGTTACTAGTTCCAAAATCCAACATAGGATTCCCTAGAGCAAGCAATAGCAAGCCTCAATTCCGAATTACTACCCAAACAGGCATGTAAGCATTATTGGATTTAAGTAAATGAATAGAACATAAGCAAGCAAATAAAGCAGCATTAGTGGCCATACTCTCCCAGGTTAGCACTAAAATTTCCAGATTCCAGCAATTTTTGTTCCTCTTTTTGGATATCATCCACTCGGAGCCGACTCTTGTACCGTTGGTAAAACTCCCACAGGTGATCAATATCACGATTACGATCTATTTGGGCCCCATCCCTTTTGTCAAGTTTTTGCTGCAGTAAATAGTCCAGTCTTCATGACTCAAGTTGATAACTTCATAACATCCAGCAGAAAATGCAATTTGCACAAGAAATTTTTTTATGCAGAGCATCTAAAACTGATATCAGTAATTAGATTCTAATTTAGGCTGTGTATGGACTAAGTTGCGCTTAAATAATACCTTTATTACAGACATCAAACCAGTCTTGAACTGAAGAACACCTCTACCATCACTATTGGGGTCTAGGTTTTGCGCCATGGTATATGCTTGCTCACACACTGAAATTGAAAACATTTAACTAGTATGAAATATGTTATCAACTATTTTTTTGATAAGTAAATATTTTATCAACTAATAGACATAAAAGTATGCAATTAGTAAAATGTATAATCCAGCAAAGGCATGCACACACAGTCTCTGCACTTACAATTGACCTTTATAGAAGACATGGAGAGTAATATCTTGAGATATGTCAGAAATACTAAAACAAGGAAAAGATAGGCACGCCAACAAATTAGAACATCTGTATTCCACCATGCCACTTTACATTGTACCAGTACTCTTTATTGTCTTTTTTTTATGATGGGGGAACCACCCCACGGCAAAGCCCTTAGGACTCACCCATGGAGCAGACTAGCACAACAACCCACCGCCATGGCCTCTCACTTAAATCGCAGTTTGATCCCAAGGAAATCGAACCCGTGATATGGGGTACATGCACACAAGTTCACCCTTACCACTTGAGCTATCCAGGGGTAGGTAATACTCTTTATTGTAGCATCTTAAGGAAGTCAAAATGAAAATATATCCTGTATAAGCTATTATAGAATCAAGCATAGACAAGAA
>QEOT01001137.1:26295-42949 GCA_003123785.1 Pterocarya stenoptera
AACGTCGACCAGTAGGGGAGTTCGAAAAATATACTATTCTTTTTCCAATTCAAGTCATTTGCATTTCATCTCCTTTTCTATTGTTTTTTACTAAAATCATTAGTTTCGATATCTACAAATTGTGCAAGTACATTTTCGCCAGACAAATAAGTGGAGGGTGTCCCCATTCAATAGTGTCGTCAAGCATCCTAGCATTTCCATATATAAGACATTCATATTGGGTATATTTGTTACAAGTCGGACATGTCATTTTTCCCTTAGTATTCCAACCAGACAAGTTTCCATACGTAGGAAAATCATTTATTGTTCATAACACTGTAACAAGCATCTTGAACGACTTGCCTATTGATAAATCAAATGTTAAGATCTCATTCTCCCACAAATCTTTCAATTCTACAATTAACAGCTGTAAGTGTATGTCTATATCATTTCTCGAAGATCTCGAATTTGGAATGAGTAAACTCATCTTGAAATATGGATCTTTCATATATTTTCACAGTGATAGATTATACGGCATAAGTACATCTGGCCAAGTACTATGACTAGTACTCATACATCCAAATGGATTAAATACATCTATTGCTAACCCAAGTCGCACATTATAAGGTTCTTCAGCAAACCATAAGTGTTCTAAATTAAATTCCTTCCAAACTTGAGAGTCAACAGATGTGACAAAACATTATCATTTTTTACTCTAGATGATGAAAGCCATGTCATATCCATAGCCGTTGAACGTGATATAAATAACCATTGTAATTTAGGTATCAGTGGAAAGTGGCGTACAACCTTTCGCAGCACATTCTGCTTCTAAGTTGTCCATCTTGATTCAGGGTAAATGGGACACTCGTTCAGCTGCTCATTCTCTCACCAAAATAACGTACAGTCATTCTTACATGCATGGAGATGTGGGGTAAAATATTGTCTGATGAAAGTGCATCTTTAAACAGCTCGAGTAACATATTGATAGTCTTAATAAATATTCGGCATATGGATTTTATATGAAGTAGTCTAACTATAAATAAGAACTTGTACAAGGTTTTCCTCTGCCATAAGTGATGGTGCTTTAATAAAATTAGGAGGGGGTCACTCTTGGACATGTGGCCTCTTCTCTTTATAAAGAATGACAACTTGTTGTGCCTTCTACATCCTGGATATAACTCACACTGTGAATCATTCCACAAGCATGTAAAAGTGTTACGGCCCGAATCATTTGAATTTGATGCGTCCGTATCACCTTCATCCATAAACATTCACGCTCCAATGTCACCTAACTTTTACTCCATATCCTCTTCGTATTCATCACCAACAATCTCTGGATGTACATCTTCATCAATGTCTTCTTCTTCATGTCGAAACTCGAATGATGCTGGATATGGTCCTCTGTGTAAGACCCAATCAGTATAATCTTGGTCAATACCTTTGAAAAATAAATGCTCTCTCACCAAGTTTATCTTATGAGAACGTTGTCAGCAAGGGCATCTAATACGACCGTCACTATCAACTGTACAGGATGAGAACTCGAAAATTTCTCAACACCTTCATCATATATATTGTAATCCTCACCCAACCGATTTCTAACTCGTATCCAACTCTTATCCATGTCTAATACCCTATTACAAGCAGTCATGTGCATCAACAAGCAAGCATTTATCTAACATATCGTGCAGTTTCTTCTTTTCACCCGATAGTTGGTCCTATCCCATTCGAGATTGTAAGATCATAATCGCCAATCTATCAACTATTATCTGTCACATCCAACGAAATTTTGGCATGCAGCATCTCCCCATAGTTCTCCAAATATACTCGTTCGGTCGTGTGCACCGATGAGTAATACGTTGATGCACCATAACCGAAATTGCATATCCAAAGAAAAATATTGGAAGACTCTACCAAAATCATAATGTCAGAAGCAAAAGATACTGTTCGATAGTTTGCGATAATAATCTTATAATCTCAAACTGTCCACTCTGGACAATTCAAGAGTTATCAATCAACTATTCAACATGATTGTTAACTGTCGAATGGGTCTATGGGTTATTTCGATGCGACATACAAGACACGATAATATCATACAACAACAATGCAAGATACGAGAATACAATTATACAATATTTTTAAATGTATTTTAAGTATTAAGTATTTTTATTATTGTTTTATACTATTTTCATATTAAATATTAAGTAGTTTTTAAGACTATTCTCATTCTAACTATTCTAATTAAATATGTTAAGAGTTTTTTAATAATTTTTTTTAACTATAATTAAGTATAGTATTTTATAAATATTATATAATTTAAGTATTATTTATTTTCTAAGTATTAATTATAACTTTCTCATTATTTATTTTTTTATACTATTCTTATTTTAAATAATATGTATTTTTACTATTGTATTATACTATTTTCATATTAAATATTAAGTAGTTTTTAAGACTATTTGCATTCTAACAATTCTAATTAAATATGTTAAGAGTTTTTTAATATTTGTTTTACTATTATTATTAATAATTCTTATATTTATTATTTTTAGGTATTATTTATATTTAAATATTATTTATTTTTGAATAATTAATTATAATTTTTTCAGTAATTAATTTTAAAGTAATAATTTTAATTTAATTATAAATCAGGAGTACAACCATTCGAACCCGTAGAAGTCTGTTCGAATAGGAAAATCCATTTGAACGGAAAATTATAGTGTTTGAATGGTTGCAACCCAGAATAATGATGAAATGAGGAATTGACGGTAGTTGGAAGTGTTTAAACTTTTCATTGAGTGTTTGAACAAAATTATTTGGCAGTTGAACGTGAAAATATTTCAGCGCACTTGTTTTCCTACTTGACATTTTTCATGCAAGTAGTACCATTCGAATGCTATTCCCCTACTCATTGATTGACAAAATACATTCCCACCACTATTTCAAGAAGTGCCAAAAACTCTAGGAAACATTTGAATGATCTTGTTCATGGCTAAAACATTCAATCGCTAATATAGCATTCGAACGGTAAGCATATACCGCTCAAACGTTCATTGCTAAATGTTTAATTTTATTTACTTTTTACACTATGTTTCAAGTAATAGTATACTATAATATAATACAGACATATATATTAGTAATATATACTATCATATATATATATAGTATCATATATATAGTATCATCTAATTATTATGTAATCACTACTATTCACAGATATAGATTAATTTATTTAAACAATATTCTATTAAAAAAAACTATAGTATAGTATATTATATTATACTATATATAATAGTATAGTAAATTATAGTAATAATTTACTATACTATTATATATAACAAGTTATAATGTATTTATGCTGAAAGGCTTTAAGGGTGGTCAATGTGGTGTTCCCTCAAGTCCTTATTCTACTTATTCCTCTTTGGATGTAGGATTTTTTTTTTTAAAAATCCTATCTCAATGAAATCTATATTTAAACCTAATGAATTCACTACTAATATCCCTATAGAACCTGATAACATCAACCAAGAAGATTACAGTATAATATATATAGAAAGAAATTTACAAGATTGGACAATTCCTAATGTTTCAAAAAATCAAATATATAAATATTTTACTTTTTCTTCTAAATTATCATATCTTACTAATTATACTATTAAAACAATAGAAAAAAACTATTAGCTTAAATAATGGTTATGAATCATTACAATTATTAACAAAAGAAGCTATAAAATATCACAAAGAATAGAAATATTCTTTCATACATATTGGATTAGTGCAAGTAGCTATAAAACCACTCACTAGAAATGGATTAAACACCTCAGTGTTGCTCTGTTTAAGAGATGAAAGACACTATAATTTTCATGATGCATTACTTGGAATGGTAGAATCAAGCTTGTTTCAAGGTCCAGTTTATTTTAATTATTATTCCAATTATTCTTTTTCATTATTCGATACTAATATCTTGCATGCTTTAACATTAAATATTAAAACAAATGGTTATCATATGATAAAATGATCACATCCTTTAACAGTAGTATATATGATCCATTATAAATTAATAAAAACAATATTAGAACCACAAGCTCTTATTACTAGTCCAAAAGGATATACTTTATTATTACAATCTAGTACATAAAATTCTAGTGTACAAATTCCTAAACAAATTAATTGGAATCAAATTACTCTTCCTAATGAATGACAATTAGAAAATTTTACTCTATTACCTACTAGAGAAAATAATTCTAAAGACGATCTTGAATATATGGATTAAAAAATAGACGGAACAGTCAAAATAGCCTTTCAACCTTTTAGAAGATCTTTATCACATTATTCTTCTCCAATGCCTTCTAGTGATAATACACCCAGATCTGTTCTTACATCAATTTCTCGAAATAAGTCTCAAAATTTTGACAACAAATCCCAGAATCTAGACACAAATTCGGAAAATTATTCCTGAAAATATTATTGATACACTAGTATATACTGTTAATCCGGAGAAGGCATCCACCTCTCATAATCCTGAAAATGAACCTTATTATCCAACATATTCACAAGTGATTGAAGATGACACCCAAATATATATCTTGAGTAAAGAAGAATTTAAAATTAATAAAGAATATCTCAAACAAGATTATATGAAAGAAGAAAACAGTCACAAAGGATTAATATTTTTCTCAACTTTTACAAAAGTAGAAAGGGACTATATTCAAGAAAAATATTATGAGTATTTGGAAGGGATATAAATTAATATACATTTCTTTACATGGTTTGAAATTTATAAATCAAACCAATTATTAACTATAAACAGGACTACTAATCAATGGATTAAAGAAGAAAATAATCAAGCTGTTTATGAAGAATACCCCCTTTTGAATCCATCAAGTTCAACCAAAGAAATACTCAAATATTGGCCCCACCAATAAAAAAATATAATAATTCAGTAGAAGTTAAAAACACTGATAATATAATCCAACAAAATAATTACACCAACTTATATCTAAAAACTATGAGTAAACAATTAGAAAGAATTGAAAACCAAATATCTCCTATTAATCCTACTATTAAAGAAGCAAAAGAAACCCATTTATTTGTTCCTCATGAATGAAAGTTTTTCCTTAACATCTTTTATATCATTTATCAATATTTCTAATTTAAGTCTTAGATTGTAATCTATACATCTTAATTCATATAATATTTTGAGAAATTGATGTAAGAACAAATCCGGATGTATGATAACTAGAATGTGCTGGAGAAAAATAATGTGATAAAAATCTTCTAAAAAGTTGAAAGGCTATTTCTTCGAATTGCATATCCGGTGGAGTAGGTCTCAGATACCAATTACGAGTAATAGAGACATGATGTTTAGAATTTCTGGCTGAAAAACTATTAACATGATCTCCTCTAATCTTATTTACTTGTAAATCTAAATTTTAAATTGGTTTTCAATATTACTAATTTCAGAATCAGATAATACAGATGAATTTGTCTTACTTAATACATTTATATGAAGTTGTTTTGAGGTGGATTCAATATTACTAATAGTTAATTTTTCTAATTTAAAAGAGATTTGTTCTAATAAATCATTTTTGTTTTTTGAAAAAAAATAGTTTTTAAATGAGATGGGATCTCATGGGGAACACATAAAGGGGTTTCATTTTTCTTCTTTAATAGTAGGATTAATTGGAGATATTTGGGCTTCAATTCTTTCTAATTGTTTACTCATAGTTTTTAGATATAAGTCGGTGTAATTATTTTGTTGGATTATATTATCAATGTTTTTAACTTCTACTGAATTATTATATTTTTTTATTAGTGGGGCCAATATTTGAATATTTCTTTGGTTGAACTTGATGGCTTCAAGAGGGGGGTACTCTTCATAAACAATTTGATTATTTTCTTTTTTAATCCATTGATTAGTAGTCCTATTTATAGTTGATAATTGGTTTGATTTATAAATTTCGAGCCATGTAAATAAAGGTATATTAATTTGTATCCCTTCTAAATACTTGTAATATTTTTCTTGAATATAGTCCATTTATATTTTTGTAAAAGTTGAGAAAAATATTAATCTTTTGTGACTATTTTCTTCTTTCATATAATCTTATTTGAGATATTCGTTGTTAACTTTAAATTCTTCTTTTCTCAAAGTATATATTTAGGCGTCATCTCCAATCACTTGTGAATATATTGGAGAAGAAGGTTTCTTTCCAGGATTATGAGAGGTGGATGCTTTATCCGAATGATTAACAGTATATACTGATGTATCAATAATATTTCCAGGAATAATTCCTTGAATCTGTGTGTCTAGATTTTGGGATCTGTTGTCAAAATTTTGAGATTTATTTCGAGAAATTGATGTTAGAGTAGATATGGGTGTATAATAACTAGAAAGTCTTGGAGAGGAATAATGTGATAAAGATCTTCTAAAAGGTTGAAAGGCTATTTGGATTGTTCCGTCTATTTTTTTTTTCTTATATATTCAATATCGTCTTTATAATTATTTTCTATCTTAGGTAATGGAGTAATATTTTCTAATTGTCATTCATTAGGGAGAGTAATTTGATTCCAATTAATTTGTTTAGGAATTTGTACACTGGAATTTTGTGTACTAGATTGTAATAATAAAGTATATCCTTTTGGACTAGTAATAAGAGCTTGTGGTTCTAATATTATTTTCACTAATTTATAATGGATCCTATATACTACTGTTAAATGATGTGATCCTTTCATCATATGATAACCGTTTGTTTTAATATTTAATGTTAAAGCATGCAAGATATTAGTATCGAATAATGAAAGAGAATAATTGGGATAACAATTAAAATAAATTGGATCTTAGAACAAGCTTGATTCTACCATTCCAAGTAATGAATCATGAAAATTATAGTGTCTTTCATCTCTTAAACAAAGCAACACTGAGGTGTTTAATCCATTTCTAGTGAGTGGTTTTATAGCTACTTGCACTAATCCAATATGTATGAAAGAATATTTCTGTTCTTTGTGATGTTTAATAGCTTCTTTTGTTAATAGTTGTAATTATTCATAATCATTATTTAAGCTAATAGTTTTTTCTACTTTTTTAATAGTATAATTAGTAAGAAATGATAATTTAGAAGAAAAAGTAGAATATTTATATATTTGATTTTTTGAAACATTAGGAATTGTCCAATCTTGTAAATTTCTTTCTATATTTATTATACTGTAATATTATTGGTTGATGTTATCATGTTATATGGGGATACTAGTAGTGGATTCATTAGGTTTAAATAAAGATTTCATTGAGACAGGATTTTAAACAAAGATTTTCTATATCCAAAGAGGAATAAGTAGATTAAGGATTTGAGGGAATACCATCGGGACCACCCTTAAAGCCTTCCAGCATGAATGGGCTGACCAACGGATTTTTCATGGTTTATCAACACAAGCCTCCCAATATACTTTATTTTCATTTTCTATGGGTTATCTTTGTAAAAGTCTGTATCGATCATTTTTACTTTTTTTTTTACAATGCAAGAATACTTAAATGATATCTTATACTTTTGATTTCATTTATTAAGAATTCACGATGATTTTTCTACTATTCTAATAACTCTTTTCTTTTTTGATATAGAAGATAGTTATTTATCATTAACTCTTTATCTTGTTTCATTAATGAAAGCTTTTCTTTAAGATCTTTTATATCATTTATCAATATTTCTAATTCAAGTCTTAGATTGTAATATGTAGATCTTAATTCATATAAATCTATATAACCAACACTATGAGCAAAATAATATTCAATGAAAATAAACAATAAAACAACAATAAAATATCAATAGTAATAGCTAATAACAATATAATTGCCAATGACTCTGAGCCCAAAAACGTAATATTTGCTATGGTAATATTTGCCTAACTTATAATTATACATAACATTAGTCATATAAATTTAAATCCTTGAATGATACGTTGTGTAAAAGTTTTTTAATAATGTTTTTCAAATTTTAAAATATTTCTTTTCTATGAAATATTTAGATATAAATAAATTAAAATTAAAATGAAAAATTAATATATAAAGGTAGAAATATTTCGATGTATCTATACTAATTATATAAGCGGCAATCGACGAGCTACAGTGAATAAACAGTAACTTTCCCGTTCCGTGTTTTCGATTCCGTGTATTGGGGGTCTTTTTGGTCTTTTGCATTGGGGTCTTTTTGGTCTTTTACTTGTAAGTACTTATACAGCCCCTTCGGTCATTCCGCCCGTCTCTCCCATTTGGCTGTGTCTCTCATTTCGTCTCTCTCGTTTTGTCCGTCTCTCTACGCTGCTGTCTGTTTCGCTTGGATTTTCTAGGTTTTCCGCTTCTTTGTCTTCTCCTTCTTTTTTGTTTACTGCGTGTGGGTGTGGTTGATTGTTTCTCTTGGTGTTCTGTTCATTTTGATTTCGCCTTCTCTGGGAGTATGTTCCTTGCTGTTTTTGGTGGTGTTCCCCGAAAAGCGACGGCCTTTGCTCGGTTTGGGGATTTTTTGTAGAGTTTTCCTATTCTTTCGTTTGGTTTGGGATGTTGTTGTGCCTTAAAGTTTAGATTTTTTTTGTTCTGGCTTAAAGTTGAGATTTTTTTACCCTGATTTTTGAAGCGTCTGAACGACTTCCTCGAGTTTCTGTTTCCTTATTTTCGAGATTTATTTTTGGTGATTTTGGTTATTTGGTTTCGGTGCAGATATTTGTCGTTTAAAAGATACCTTTTTTTGGGGGGTTTTCGAAAGGAATGAACCAGTTGCGCTTTGGTTTTTCCTATTTGGTTCTTTGGGGTGTTTTCCCGTGTGTTTTTGTGTGTTTTGTTGCTGTTTGGAAGTGTTTTTTCCGCTTGTTTCAAAGTTTAAAATTTCTCGCTATTTTCCTTTTGATCCCGTGGTCAATGATGTATTCCATTTTTCTGAAACCGATTGTATAAAACGGCATTTGGGTTGGCTTTCCGTGTAATCGGTGCATTTTTACCGTGGTATTATTGTGCTCATGATAGATGAGAGTTTCGATTTTTCTTGATATAGTTTGTGTGATATCTGTCAATTTGTTTTGGTTTGTGATTTGTAGTTTATGTGATATTTCTGGATTTGTTTTGGTTTCTGTAAAATTTACATTTTTTTTTAATTTTCAGTTTCATTCGGTGGTCGATGATGAGTTGTTCATTTTTGGGTGCCGTTTGGGTTGCCTTTGTGTGTTTTTCTTCTGTTTTTTGCGTGATGTTTTTGTGACAGTTGATCAAAGTTCTGGTCTTTGGTCGTGCGTTTTGGTGTTCTTTTGAAGGTGATACTTTTTTTTGGCCCGGGGGGGAGGGGGGAGTTTTGCTGTTGTGTTTGTTCGGGTTGTCTTCCTCATCTTCTTCCTTGATTGTTTCCAGTAAACCTTGATACAAGTTTTTTTTTTTTTTGGTTTTCATCGTTATACTGAGTCATGAACCTTTTCATTGTGTTTAAACTTTGTTGGTTTCATTAGGTGAGGTTTGTTTTTTTACTCTGTTAGGTTTGAGTTTTATTTTTTTTAATACATATAGATATATTTCTTTCCGGTTGTAATTTAATATTTTGCTTCTATGATTCTTTTATTTTTATTGTTTCTTTAGTTTAAGTTTTTATGCAGTGAAGATTTTGATGCTGTTTTATTTTTTTTGGTTTGGTTATGCGAAGTTTATTTTTTTACTTTCTTAGCTTTAAGTTTTATTCCGATTGCAATTTAACATTTCGGTTCTATGATTTTTGTAGTACCTATCTGCTTGTTCAGCTATGTCTATGTCTATATCTATACTTATCTATACTAATTATATAAGCGGCAATCGACGAGTTACAGCGATTTACAGTGAATTTCTTGTTCCTTATCTGCAGCTATTATATGTGTTGTCTATAAATACTATATACCTTACTTTTATTTTTATTTCCATCTATATCTATAGTTATGTATAGTTATTATATATATTTGTATACATACTTATTTTATATGTATATATGTATATCTCCTATAGATATATATAATCTGCTCAATCTTTTTTCCCTTTCCCATACATCCCGTCCTATGTTTTCTGCCCTTCATTTCCTATTTGGTTCTGTTCTTGTAGTACAACTTTTGTTTGAGATGCATGTGTCGGCCTTTGGTCAGTGTATTAATGTATTCTTAAATGCATCTGTCAGTATTTTGATGGTCTCGATAATTGTATTTTCAACATTAATTTTGTTTGATATTCGTGTAGATCTTTTTGGTTCCATTTTTCAGATTTTAATTTTAAAATATTCTACCAGATCTGTTTCATTAGTTGAAATAGTTAGTTCAGTTCGTTACTTTTTAGCTTTTTTTTTTTTTTTAAATTGTGTTGTTGCTTTTTGCTTTTGCTGGTCCATTTGAGTTCCAATTGAGCTTTCTGTAGCCGCCGTTTTAATCAACTGTTTAAATTTCCTGTGGGTCAGTTTGTCAGAGATTTTTTTTTGTCCTTTTCTACAAAATTAAATTTTTAATGCAATTAAGTTTTCTGCAATTTATTAACTTGAAAGGATGGCTTGACTATTCGGGTTATATTACCGACAATAAAAAAAGTCTAATAAATGCACTTTATCTTTTTTCTGCATCAGTCTTTTCTTCATTTATTACTCCTTTTGGATATATGCTACCGAGGTACTTACTTTACGTCTCTATTTATAATATCGTTCCAATTTGCATTTACAAACATAAACATAAACTCACTCTTCCATTCACTCTCTGTCTTCCATTCTCTTGGAGTTCTGAAATATCTTCCTTTTTAAGTGGTACGTCTCTTGTTAGTCCATTCGTGTTTTTTTTTTTTGTGCATTTTAAACATTCTGTTTCTTTGCCTTGTTCTTTTCTGCATGGTTCTTCTGTTTATGAAGGTCTTGGTTTCGTGTACCTGTAGGTTTAGTTGTTAGTTTTATGATGTCAATCTTTTTTGTCCTTTTGCTGTGGTGTAGAGTTGATTTGTAAATGGTTGCGTCTGTGTTTCTTCAATTCTATGTTTTAAATGGACGGCTTTAGTTCCCATCATTATCTTTCCTGTTGTTTTCATCGTTCGTATCTGAAACTGCGGCGTAGCTACATTCTTTTCTGATGTTGCTTCTGTCTGAGACCACCGGTTGTTTGTTTCCATCTTTTATATTTAAAACCATGACATGGCTAAATTCTGTTGTCATGTTGGTTCTGTCTGAGACCACGGGTTGTTTCTGTTGTGTTTTTTATTTCTTTTATTTATGCGTTTGCATGTTTTTTCCTTGATCTTATGGTTGAGTTTTGTAGTTGCATTATCATTTTTAACTAATTCAAAAATCTCATGTCTTTTTTATGGTCCTCAATGTTTATGGATGTTATTCTACATTTGCTCTGGTATCTATGTGTGTTGGTTTGCTTTGTTTCTTGAATGTTGATTCTGACACTTCTTTAATTTTTTATGTGCTTTTACCTCGTCTGATCTGTTTATGTTTGGTGCAGGCAACCTGGACTTACTGATTTCCTGGTCAGTTTAGTTAAGGTTTGTTTGTGTTAATAGCTATCTTCTTATGGATGTTTCTATGAATACGTCTTATTTTTCATTTGCTGTCTAAGGACATGAGGTCTTCCGTTAAGTTAGGATAGTTCTTTTCATGTGAATATTTTGCTCTGGATATCTTTCATGATCTATGGTAAACAACATGTTCTGATTTAACTCTATATATATAGATATGAATAATTCATAATTCCTTTTATTTTTGTTGTTCCATAATTTTTTCTTTAATAAGAGGATAAGTTCAGAGTTTCTGTGTATCTAAGTGTTATTTTCTTCACATTGGTTGTACTTTTTGGTTTTTCTATGCCGTTTTATTTGACGCAATTTGTTGTTGTCATAGTACTACCTTGTTTTGAAATGCTTTTCAAATGTTAAAATCTGTTATATATTTTTTTAAACTTTTTTATCAGTAGTTGCATTTTCTAAATATATGTAAACAAATTCTATAGTTTCTGTTTGTTCTACAAACTTTTTACCTTTGTAAAATTTAGCATTCCTCTTTTGTTCCTTCTTGTTTTATTTTTATAGATTTAATTTGCTGTAGTTTAATCCGGACTTTTGATGCTTATCTCTACTTTTTGGTGAAACTTCTATGAAAATAGAAGATTGTGGTTTAAGATTTGCCTTTGAATCTTATAAAATTTGTAATTATTTTGTTGGGGGTCAAATAAATAATGCCAGAAAAAATTATTTACACCTAATGATGTTGGGATCATTGATACATTACCAAGCAATAGAAGAAGTCAAACTAGCGGTCGTTATTTTTTCCTTCTTGGTATTCTGTGCGACTGTTATATGTTAACTCTTTGTATGATTGAAACGTTCAAAACTGTATTATAGAATATGAAAAATCGGCCGCTGGATTTGAAGTTTTCATCTATTTTGCTTTTCTGTCATTGATCTGCTAACTATTTGGGTCAGTAAATAACATTTTAAACATTATATAATGTATACCTCAACGATATGATTGTAATTTGTATAATCTTCTAATCATTATTTTTTTCACTTGACTAATTAATTTATTAGATGCCGCAGAAATGCATAAACAATCAAATATCAGTTTTCTAATTTTCCAACAATGCAATTTTTCCTTTTGCAAATTGTATATGTTGATTAAATATATCATATTTTGATCTATATGGTCAGCTTCTATTGGTCCAAATCTTAACTGCAAATATATATATATTTATAGATATATATATCTACATTTACAATGGTTTTTTATTAAAGTCTTATGAAAGTATAAAAAATATAGTAGATATTATTTCCAACTTTTAATTTGATGATAACCATATTTTCTTCTCTGAATATAGGAGAAATAAGAAGTTTTTCCCTTTTATATTCTAATGCAAAAGATGGCATTATATTTCTGAGAACTTAAGATATTTAGAATATTCTTCCATTTCAAGAATATATAAAATTTATTTCTGTTCTTTCGAGCTTGATCTTAAAGAAGCTTTAGTAATGTATATTTTTTATGTTTAAGTTTTTGAATAAATATGAACAAGTTCTGTTTATTTCTATTTTTACATTCTTGCAATGGAGGAATGTTCTCAGTATTTTTTGTTACTCATCTATAATGACTTCTAACAATTGTTACTGAGGTGACAATTAAATCTATATGTTTTTTTTCTGTTTACTTTTTATTGGCCTGCTTGCAAAAGCACTATCCACCATCGCTTGCATTGTTTTAGAACTCCAACGCTAACATCAAATTTGGTTTTTATTTTTTCCACTTAATTAGCAAATTTATGCAATCTATTAAATCTTTTAGTGACTAATAATATAATTTCATTTAAGGACTATATTAATAACAATTTTAGAACAGATGATATCTTTCCAGGAACAAAAAAATTATTCTATTTCATGTATACAAATTTTCTACTTCCCTTTTCCAAAATTTGTACCGAACAATATTTGAAAAAAATATATCAAATACCGCAAATTTGATTTTTTCATTTTATATTCTCTGTGTTCAAATTTAAAGAAAATTTATAAAACTTATGTGTTAGGCAAGTAATATCTATTCGCTACAATGTTTCACGTACAACATTTCATAAATGTTAACCAGTCTCTTATATTGGAATATCTTTGGAAGCAAGTAACTCTTAGGTAGACCGTATATATACAAAATAATAGTTAATAAATTACTAAGAGCAAATTTTCCTCTAAAAGAGTAAAATTTGAAAAATTATTTTGGGTTCGACTTTTTATTTAAAAGTCGACGTTAAATTAATGAAGATTTCAATTATGGATCATTTGGGATATCATACTCGTCCAAACTATAAGAAGTTATTTATTTGTTTGTTCCATTTAACCATATTGTAATGTTTTCAATATACAATTCTTTAAAAGTGAATCCCTACCAAATGAAAGCCCTCAAAAGTTTTGTATTATAAAACCAACTCATTTTAAAAGAAGAGTTTTGTATTATAAAACCAACTCTTTTTAAAAGAAAGAATTGTATAAGAATCTGTTATTAATAAAAAACCGTTTTGTGTTATAAAACCAACTCTTTTTAAAAGAAACAATTGTTTAAGAATCTGTTATTAATAAAAAATCAATCCAAATGCAAAGGTACTAAACGAAACAATTTTACGCATGTTAACTAACGAAATGTCCCTCCATTTTTTTGCTTAATTCTCTTTTATCAAACTATTTGAAGTCGGAAACTGCGGTTATGTGTTTTTTAATAACAACAATACATAAAATAAAATTAAAATTAAACCGTTTCTAAAATTATATAATAAAAATTCATATTATTTCAAAAATATAATTTTATCCGATTTTTTTTATGTCAAAATCAAATAGACAAAAATAAAAAATTTTACAACATCTCATTCAAAGAATTGTTAGTGTTTTATTCGTTTTTTTTTAATTTAAATTTTATTATATTTTTAGACAATTTATTTGTGATACAAATAATGTTATTAATTTTAAATATTGTGTAATTTTATATAATATATATACAATATTATTTATATATTCCATTTTAAAATATTTTTCGCTTTACTTTAATTGACCTACAAATATAAAAAAAATTTTGAAAATAATTATTGGGAACCAAAAAAAGTTTAATATTTAAACAAAATTTGTTATGTTCAAAAATTTTTTGGGGCTGTTTTGTTCAATCAAAGTTCAAAAGTTTTAATTATTAAGTTGAAAGAAAGTTTTAACTTTTTCTTTTAGGAATTTTTTAATCCAATTTTTTATTTATATATAGTTATTATATATATTATAATTCTTTAAAATCAATTTTAAAATCAATCATAATCAACAAATTTTTTTCACTATTTTTTTATTTCAAAAATCAATGTTTTTCTCACATATTGACAATTATTATTTTTTTCTTTTGTATGAAATTTAGGAATTATATTATCAGCAAAATCCAGAATTCAACGAAAATAGTTTGTTTTGGAGTGAAAAAATTGTAAGTATTTATTTATGTTATGTATTAGAAGTTATTCTTCATAATTAGTGCAATTTTAGAATTCTATACTTTTTCTTCAGCTTCTTCTTTCTTGTGGAACAAAATATTTGTTAGAGTTTTATGCTGATAAGCAATTTCCCAAGCTGTAATATGCTCTGCTAGCATAATGAGTGGTAAGATTTTATTTCTTGTGTACTTCTTTTGTCATAACAAAAAATTATATAAAAAGACTTTTTAAATTTAAATTTTTAAAATATTTCTTTTTGAAGCTTCTAAAAAACAATCAGCAAAAAATATCTCATATAGAGACTTACCAGAAGAAAAAAAGGTTCAGCTTCGGCAAAGAGCTAGAGAATTGTATGCTCAGAAAAAGGCTGCTAAAAGAAACATAACTGAACTTGGAAATTCAATGCCGTTTGATGCTGATCAAATGATTATATCAGTTGATAGCATATCAGATGATCATGTTGAACCTATCGATGACACTCAAAATTTTATTGTTCAACAATCTCAAAGAAAAAGATCTCAAATTTCCCACAAAGATGTTAACATCGTTGGAATGACTTCCTCACTAGAGGCAACGGTGTCTCCAAATGTTGATATCGTTGGGGCACATTCAGATGGATCTACACAACAAAATACTTTATTGGACTCCTCTACCAATTTGAATTGTTCTGTGGATTTGTTAAATCAAATATCAACATATGCACTGACAGAAACAGATCAGGTTTCTAAATATATTATGATTTAACAAATTTATCAAATTAACTTCTTTTTTATTATATTTTATTATATTCATTTCATTCAACAATAATTTTTATTCTAAAATAGGCTTTCTCTGTTAATCAACTACAATCAACTCCTCAAGAAACTACAGCAACATTTGTTTGTGGTAAGAAGTCAAAGTAAAATTTTTTTTTTTTTTTTCATTTCATTTTAGCATTATCTCTACTTTAACTATTGGTTTAAAAAAATTATTAATTTTATTCTAATTTTATTTATTGCATTATTCTTATTCTACCTCAACTTAATAGGTACAAATCGCCGTTCTATTGCTGTCCATAGACAAATATTACACAATATTTCACTGGAAGCTAATTATCTACCACATGTACCACACTGTAGACATTGTAAAGCAAAACGATTCTTCCGTGAAACAAACAGTTTTTGTTGTGCTGATGGGTCAATTTCTTTGGTTGGGAATGACGTTCCTGAGCAACTTTACAATTTGTTTATTTCAAACACTCCTGAATCTGAACATTTCCGAACTTATGTCCGAACATATAACAACAAATTTACTTTTACATCTTTTGGAGTCAAGTTCGACAGAAATTTATGTCAAAGAAACAGAGGAATTTATACATTTCGAGCTCAAGGTCAGATCTATCACTATGTCTCTGATTTGGTCCCTTCAAATGGTCGACCTTCTAATTTACAGCTGTATTTCTACGACACCGACCATGAATTTGAAAATCGCATTCTGGATTCTGATAGAACAAATCCATCAATTATTGCTCTGCTGATGAATATTCTTCGTGTCAATCCGTATTCTATATTTTTTCGATCTATTGGAGATTTTCCAGATTTAGAATATCAGAAAATTCGTATAAGATCAGATTCTGCTTTAGATCAACGGGTATTTAATGCTCCAACATCGTCAGAAGTTGCAGCAATCTGGGTTGAACATGATGATACTGAACAAGTAACTCCTCGTGATATTT
>QEOT01001138.1:0-54708 GCA_003123785.1 Pterocarya stenoptera
ACGCGTTAATCTAAATCGAAACTGATTTTCGCAGCTACTGTAAGGGGAGTCAAGAATTACTCATGGCAAAAAGATGAGTGCCCGTCGTCTTCTTATCTAGGAGTGTCGGAGTGGAAACCGGGAGGTCAATGGTCATGCATGTGATGCCGGCTTGACAACGAAAGAACCCCAAAGACTGTTATAATCCCTAAATTCCTCGAAACTCTTCACAACTTTGTTTTGGGTCAGGGTCCGCGTTTGTTTGCGGTGACTTTTAGTTCGTAAGAAGTACCCTCAGATTGCCCCGGTCCAGGCAAAGAAAGAAATTAAAGCGAATTGAAAAGACTAAGTCTGGTCCCTTCGTCGAGAGCGCTGTCCGCATACAAGTTTGAACACAAAATAGTCAGCCTGAGTTTGTAAATTTGTTTTTGTAAATAGGTAGATGTAGCAGTAGTTCTCATTTTTCATTGCTCTCTTTTACTCCCATGTGATTAGTGAACTTTGATTGTGATCCACTAGTCAATAAAGACGGTCTTGAGTATTGGTATTAGACTATGTTTGGTTGTTAGAGTGAGCCTAACTCATTTCAAATTAATGGTGATGGGATCAATTACTTTTTCAACTTCTTATAAAAATGTTAAACCTATCTCAACTAACTTCATATATTCAAATATACATCTCAACTTATATACATTTAAATGCATCTTAATTAATGAGATGCACAAAATACTACTATTTACTGATCAACTCAGATCATCTAAAATCACGTCAGCATCTAAACACAAAATTCAAATCTTGATATTGATGTGATTGTTGCGTCAAAATTAAAAGGTTGAACTTAGA
Organism: Pterocarya stenoptera; assembly: GCA_003123785.1. NCBI lineage: Eukaryota > Viridiplantae > Streptophyta > Magnoliopsida > Fagales > Juglandaceae > Pterocarya > Pterocarya stenoptera. The sequence goes on from QEOT01001138.1 coordinate 823, forward strand.
AGGAAAAACACAAACAAAAAGTTCTAACTATAATTAAACAAATTGATCATATCCCGTACTAGAAATTAATTCCTAATCATCCGAATGTTAATTAACATCGTCTACATATTCTTGTGGCCTATGTATTATATCATGATGAAGGCCATGGTTTCCTCATGAATAACTTGAATTAAAACTGATCTAAAACCTACCGTTATCTCTATCTCTATCGATCTCAATTCGCAATGGAATTATCGGACATCTTGAATCCACGATTCTTGTGTGGACTTGGATGCCTTGCTCATGCAGGCGGCCTATATCCACGATTCCTAATCATCTGTATGTTAATTAACGTCATCTACGTATTCTTGCGGTCTATAAATTATATAGTAATCTCAACTAAGTTTGCATGCTGAGATTACAAAAGCAATATCATGAGGTTTTTAATTATTCTCTCCAAGAATGATCTCCGGCTCATTCAAGAATCAAGATAGTGATTATTAGGACTGCTTCTTGCATGGGTTTCCACGGCTGGCTGCATGGCAGCCGTAGCTGGTGGTTCCAGTCGGCCTTCTTTTGCCGATCTGGTTGCCACTGTCCCCCAGCCCATCCCTGAGATGGTGCTTCAAAACAGAGCTCCGAAGGTGCTGGACGGCGAAACAGATTTACAGTTTTCATGTGAAGAGGTCATAAAGTCTACAGAACCATTTCGTTATTCGGTGGTTCTGAAGTTCCTAAAGAAGTGCCCGTCCCTTGATGCTGTGCGTTCATTTATACACAACCGCTGGGGCCTTTCTTCTACCCCTGTTGTCTCTTCCATGAGAAGGCCAAGAAATGTATTGGTTCGGATGATCAACGAGACTGACTTCACGAAGGCTTCATCGAGAGACGTTTGTGAGATAAATGGGATTTTCTACTGGGTGTTTAGATGGACACTGAACTTCAAGGATGAGGATGAACCATCACGGGTACCGGTTTGGATCTTCCTCCCGGGTCTACCTCCACACTTTTACAGTGTAGCGTTCTTGAGTATCTTTATGGCCCCTATCAGCACTTTCATCCGTCGGGATAATCCGATGCATTGTGCCACGCAAACGGATGGAGCACGGCTGTGTGTTGAGGTTGATGCGGCCAATGAACCTCTCTCTCACTTTTGGATTGGAGCACCAGGCTTACCATCTAGTAGGAAGCAAGAAGTCATATTTGAAACACTTCCTGCCTACTGCTGTTACTGCCGAAGGCAAGGCCACAATTCAAAGACCTGTCGGGCAAATCAAATGGGAAAGCTGGGAAAGATACGAGCAGGGAAGAAGGAGCAGAAAGAATCGGATGTAGCTCCTGAGAAGGTTACTGAGATGGGTCCTGACGCGGCTCCTGAGACAGGACTGAGTGGAGTTGAGATTTCAATTGACGCTATGGTACCGAGTGATGTTGTGGTTCCAAGTGAATTTCGTGAGGTTGCTGTCATTGATCCAACGGGGGTTTTTTCACATAAAGATGAGGGACCTAACATGCCTATGACTCAAGTAGCTCAGTTTGAAGGGGAGTCACTAATTCCTACTACTGTTATGATCTTCGATATTGCAGGGATATCTGGACCCACTAAGGAGGCGGTCGTTTCGGATACTGTTGTGCCTTTTGTCATAGCAGAAAACTTAATGCTAGATCAACCTCCTGGGATAGGGTTTTCGGGTTCTGCTACCTGTGCATCAGTTGAGAGGGAGCCTATTCTCTCGTTTGTAGATCAGGAGGGTGAGATGGATGCCATGGCTTCGGATAATGAACCAGATGAGGAGTTATCATTTGCCGAGGACTTTGTTTCTAAACAGGAACCAGACTTTCATCCTGAAGTTTTCCCTCAAGATAAAGATTACATGACAAAATCTGAGATCAAATAAGGTAAAAGGAAATATAAGAAGAAAAGTTTTGTTAAAATGAGAAGCTCTTCTCAGGTGCTTGCTTGTTTCTCTACCTCCCAATGATTACATTAGGGGTGTTGGGACTTAAAAAGTAGAGTAAAAAATTGATTGGTTGAGAGGAAAATTTTTAGATCTATTGGGATAATACTCTGAAGGTGAGTTTGGCTCGCATGGGTGGGCAATATGTCACTCTCAAAGTAGGCGTAGGAAAAAAATAATTTTTGCTCATGGTAACAATGTGGCAGATAGGTTGGCTAAAGAAGGTGCAAATGGTGAACTACATTAGTGTTGATTTTGCCTCGGGTCCTTAGAAGCTTGCTACGATTGGATGTTTTTGCCTTGCCTTCGTTAAGAAATTAATTTCGTTTTGTTCATAGGCTTGTTTAAAGTCTTTTATGGGTTTGGTTTCTTTGTTGTTTTCTTTTAAGGTCCTTGTTTTTGTTTCCACGATTTTCTTCCGCCATAAGTGAGGGTTTTATTAATAAATTCGGGAGGGAGTCACTACTGGACAGGTGATTGCCCACTCTTCATAACAAAAAAAAAAAAAAGTTTGCATGCTGAGCTGATCTCAGATGATCTTTAAAATGTAGTGAAAAAGTAATGAATAATAATAAAAAGAACAGTAAATAGTTTGTGAATAGTAATAAGCTATTTGTAAATAATAGTGAAATAATATAAGATTACTTGATATGAACTTACCAAACACAATATTAATGTCCCGGTTGGACGAAACAGTACTACATGGCCGCATCTAAACCAGGTGCTCTATCTAGTACTGTAGCTTATGTAATTTTTTTTTTTTTTTTTTTAAGGAAAACTCTTAGACCATTTTATTATAATAAAGAGGAAATGCAATGAGGAGTATCCTCCATTGTTACAATCAAATCTGAATGGAAAGATAATCCTTTGCTAACAAATGGGCCATCATATTGCCATTTCTCCTAACATGAGAAACTTTCCATCTAGCAAAAATTTGTATAGAAAATTTTGCTTCACAAACAAATATGGAGGCACTGCTCCCCCCTCCCTCGTCATCCTGCAGAGAGTTGATCACTTGTAGGGAATCCCCTTCTATCATGACTTGTCTAAGGCCTAGATCCAAACCAAATTTAATGGCTAGAAGAGCACCATAAGGCTCAACTAGCAAGGGGTGTGGAAACAGCTTCTTCCTTTGTCTCATGGTAGCTATAACCTGCCACTCACTATCTCTGGCCACTACACCAACTGCAATCAACCCCTTCATCTTGTCTACAGATCCATCCTAGTTGATTTTGAACCAGTGCTTGGGAGGTACCTTCCATTCTACTAGGGATGAGCTAAGCTGGTGGATCGTGGAATCACTCTTCTTGGCTTCTTCATCCAGCTGGTCAATTACGGCCCAAGCTTTTTTAACAATTAAGTTTGGATAAGTGAATTTATTGTTAAAAATAAAGCAATTTCTCCTCCGCCAAATTTTCCTAGCTACTATGACAAATTCTTGAAGAACTTGGTTTTCAATCTACTGGATGAGGGCAGCAATTAGTTCTAAGAAAGAAAGTTGTGGCAGGTATATCTTCTGCAACATTTTTTAGGCTTAACACCATACATCCTTGGTAGATTCACAACTCCAAAGACCATGGTCCACACTTTCTTCTTCCCTACAGCAGAGAGGGCATATTGGGGTGTCTACATTTTTCTTTTTGGCCAGATTTGATTGAGCAGGGAGGGCCTCGAGACAAGCCCACCATAGGAAGACCTTATCTCCAGGTTGTACCTTCAGCTTCCATATTGTACGCCATACCTCCTTGAACTGGTTGCTACATGATGCTTGACCCTTCTCTGCTTGTTCCCTAGCTAGCTCCATATGGTAAGCACTTCTTACAAAAAAATGGTCATCTTTGGTACCTTGCCAAGTAACACGATCTCTTCCATGCATAGTGCTGATAGGGGTTTGTAAGATTAGATTGGCCTCCCTCTCATTAAAGACTGTCTTCATAAGTTCAATCTTCCATTGGATGGACTGGTGATCAATCAATTTAGAGGCAGTAGCTCGATTGTCCAAAAGCACCCCTAGACTAAGAACGTTCCTAGGGATTGAGTGTCCAAGCCATTTATCCTTCCATATTTGTACCTCTTTCCCATTTCCAATCCTCCAGTAGGAGCCATCTGCCACCACATGTCAAGCTGCCAAGAAGCTTCTCCAGATAAAGGATGGTTTGGAGCCTAACTTTGCTGTCATGAAGGTGGCATTCTAAAAATACGTTACCTTCAATATCTTTGTTGCCAATGAGTCAGGTTCTTTCATTAACCTCCAACATTGCTTTGCAAGCATTACATTATTAAAGCATTGAAGGTCCCTGAAGCCCATTCCCCAACAGATTTTGCCTTGCCCATAGTTTTCCAAGAGACCCAATGGATCTTATGCTCATTTTCCTTCTGACCCCACCAGAAGTTGTGAATGATACTATTTATCGAATGCAACATGGTTTTTGGTAACTTGAATACACTCATAGTATAGGTAGGGAGAGCTTGAACCACTACTTTTATAAAGATTTCCTTCCCTGCTTGAGACATACTTTTCACCTTATAGCCACTGATTCTCACTCTAACTGCATCAAGGATACTTTGGAAGGATTTGTTTCTAACCCTTCCCACAATAGATGGTAATGCTAGATATCTTTCATTCTTTCATAGGACATGGTAGATCTCATTCAAGCAAGAGACAGGATATATTTTTGGGCTAGCTTGGAAGTGTTCTTGCTTAAAATTATGGAAGTCTTCTCTAGATTTAACCTCTGCCTCGAGGCATTTTCATAGCCTTTCAGTAAACTGTATAACCTTCCCCACTCAAAGGCATTAGCCTTGCAGAAGAGGAGACTGCCATCAACAAACAAAAGGTGAGAGACTCGAATCTGCCCTCTTTCAACTAGCACACCATGAATCATACCTGATTTCTCAGCTTTCCCAATGAGATTACTAAAGGCTTCTGTGCAAAGAATAAAGAGATAAGGTGAAAGAGGACCACCTTGCCTTATCCCTCTAGTTGGGTGAAAAGCTGGTTGTGGAACTCCATTAACAAGGATGGCATGCAATACTGATTCAATGCAATTCATAACCAGGTCCACCCACTAACTATTGAATCCCAGTTTGTTTAACATAGCTCTTAAAAACCTTCATTCAGTTCAATCACGTGCCATGCTCATATCAAGTTTCAAAGCCATATAACCCTCATTTCCTGTCATTTTACTCTTCATTGTATGCAAAGCTTCAAAAGCAAGAATCACATTGTCTGAAATGAGTCTATTGGGGACAAAAGCTGATTGATATGGGGATATTATATTTGGCAAAATTTTCTGAAGTCTGTTGGCAACTCATTTGGAAATCAGCTTGTATATCACATTACACAAGGATATGGGTATGAAATCAATCACCATAGTGGGATTCTTTTTCTTGGGAATGAGAGTATGTAGGTGCTATTAACCACATATAGGCTCCCCTTAGAGTTCAGAACAAATAATATTGTTGCACTTACTTTGTCTCCCACAATATTCCAATGCTTCTGATAGAAGGCTACAGGGTAGCCATCTAGGCCAGGAGAGCTAAGTTCATTCATCTGGAACAGTGCATTCTTCACCTCCTGTTGAGTGTAAGGTCTAAGCAGCATATTGTTTTGGCCAGCAGTTACACAGGCCTCCATTGATCCAAGACAATCTGCAATGTTCATGGGGTCAGAACAAGAGAACAGATTTTGGAAATAATCTTGGAACAAAGATGAAATGCCCTCTTTAGAGGTAACTTCTTGATCATCTTCACCAACCAATTTCATAACTCACTTGATTTTCTTTCTTTGGGTGGCACATTGGTGGAAGAATTTTGTATTTTGATCCTCTTCCCTTAACCACTTTTGTTTGGCCCTTTGTTTCCATTTGAGATGCTCTTCTTCAAGTAGTTTATCTACCTTCTTCTGTAAGTGCTTAATGGATTCAATGAGGTGGCCATTGTTAGCTTGTTGTAGCTCAGATAGTTGGTTCAAAAGATCATTAATCTCTTTTTTATGGTTGCCTACATGCTGCTTACTCCACTATTGCAGTTGTTGTCTACACCTGTTCAGACCTTCAGTAGCAAAGAGTAGTTTATTTTAAGCAATGCAGTTATCCCTTGTTTCAAGACAATTGGTTACTTATTGATAGATGAAATCATGCTTTTTACGTATATTTAACGGGAAGAATAAATTACTGCTTATTTGTTTGTGTTAGGTGAAACTACAATGGAGGTATTTTTGCACCACTGGCTCCCCAAAGTACGATCAACTTTGCACCATTTTCGGGGCGTTGATAGTCACAAGGACACTTTGGCAGGCGTCGACGTAACCACCCCCATCTAGCGACGAAGAGAGCCAGCTTGATGCAGATATGTGCTGACGTATTAATGTCGGCAATCGAGATGGTGTGGGTATCGACGGTGATGATATGGACATCTTGATGGGACTTGGCCATTCATCCATTTCATCAGGCCGAGGTGGACGTTGCCGAAATAGAAGGGTCAGCATGCAGTTATAAGAACAGATGTCCAACACCCTGTCAGCGATAGCTTGGACTTCCATAGCAAGAGAAAACTACTATAAGGGTTTGGATGAGGCATTAGGTCCCAAGCGCAGCAGAGGCACACCTAGTTCCAATAGTGATGCCCATTTTGATCAGCATACTCAGTGCCTTAAATTACTGCAAGAGTTTGATCCTCCCATGCTTTCAACACACTAATGGTGACAAAGGTCAGATAGCCCTGAGCAGCATAGGAGGATGTGGGTCATGAGCCTTGAGTAGGCATTGGTAGGGTGCCCATGATGACTAAGGCTTTTCTACGTTTAGTTAATTGTGCTAATGAAAAAGGAAACATTGATGACACCTTTTTTTTTTTAATGAGCTCCTCTTTATATCCAGAAAATTACTTTTGGTGTTTGTTTTATGTTTGTGAAATTCCTATCTATGTTTGTTTGTTAATTAATGAGTTCCTCTAAACTTGCATTAAATGCCTCTTTAAGAACTGTTGTATGACTTACATATTTGAATGATATCATAACTCATTTTTGGTTTTCTTCTACTTGTTTGACATGGTTGTCTTATTGCTGCAATTGGTAACATATTTTCCACCACAGTTAAAAAAAGACCTAGACAATGGATGGTGATGATCAGTCAACGGGAATAGGGTCAATGGATGACAACAACAATGAAGAAGATGTCAACTCCTCACCCATGAGTTCTAGTAGTGATGACATTGAGAGTGACTCACATTCAATTGTCACTATTATTGGATGGGTGTGTGAAGAAATGGGCATTAATCTTCGAATTCCTCAACATAACATTGGCTTGAGTGGCCCTCAATATGTTTACGAAATTCTAAATGGTAACCACACACTCTGTAGAGAGATATTTCAATTAGAGGTGGAGACATTTTGGCAATTATGCTCTAACTTGAGTGAAAATAATTTTTTAGAGGATTCTAGAGGTGAGGTCAGTGTAGAGGAAGTAGTAGCAATGCTTTGCCTTTTGGTGGGACATGCACAAGGGCAACGCATTGTCAAGGACAGGTTTTAACATAGCAGTGAAACCATTAATCACCTGCACGCAGTCATAAATGCATTATGTGAGCACGGGAGGCATATTATTAAGCCAACACACAGAAGAGGCGAAACCCATCCCTATATTCCGGCCAACCCTCGAAATATGCCATGGTTTGAGGTATGCTCGTAATTGAGTGGTTTGAGGCTTTTTTATGCTATTGATTTGAATTTCCATGAAACAAATAAATGAAAAAAGACATGGCATAATAACAATTTTTGGTGTTGTAGGGATGCATTGGTGCGATACATTTTACAATGATCAATGAGATCATACCACATGAAGTACGTGAGGCATATCAAAATAGGCATGGATGAATTGCCTAGAATGTATTATATGTATGTGACTTTGATATGAAATTCACATTTGTGTACACGGGATGAGAAGGTACAGCTCATGATGCCCCTGTCTTCATTAATGTGTTGACTCACACCTCAGCCAAATTTCCACTCCTGCCCAGTGGTATACTTCCAACTATTGAATAATGTTATTTTACAAATAAGTTTATGTTTTAAAACAAATCGTCTATTCTATAGTATTTTTACACTGTCTTTCTGCAATAATGTGTATACGTTGCTATTATTTTGTTGATTAGGCGTTTCCACTATCTCTTGGATTTATGCCACCATACTTAAGAGAAAGGTACCATAGAAGCGATCGGCATAGCCAGTGTAGATTCAGGGGGTATAAAGATTATTTAAATTATTAGCATTCTTCACTCCGTAATATTATCAAGTGGACATTTGGTGTGATAAAAAACGGTTCAAAATTTTACAATTAATGCCAACATATTCAGTCGGGAGGAAAGGGCACATCATTATAGTGTGTTGTACTCTACATAATTTCGTTAGAATGACAATGCCTCATGAATGGTTGTTTGCGGAGGTGGGTGGTATTCAGATCCCCTATAACTCGTCAAGTGGGGATGGTGACTAGGCATCATCATTTGGGCAAGTAGACATGACAACTAAATCAGCCCATGCGATGGGTGCAATTAGGGATGATGCACTATCGATGTGGGTAGCTAGGAGTGACAATTGAACATGTAATTTTAAAAAAGTAATGTAATTTGGTATGTATTAAAATAAATTTTGTTTGTGGAATTAAATATCAGTATGCTTGCTAAGTGTTTAAATGTAATTATTAATCACATAGATGCGCAACAATTCGAATTAAACATATTGGGGGATAAAATTCTAATCTTGTTTTAGAATAAATAGAAATATTATATTACAATATTCAATTTTATTTTAATACATAATTATGCAACAAATATTTCAATTTTTCCTAATAGATAGAATAATCAATAAGTCATAATTAGAACAAAATATTTTCACAAAGAAATTGATATAGAAGTTCATTTTGGGGTTTTAAAACAAATCTACAACACTTTTAATACATAATATACTTATCTATTACAATAATCGAAATTATTACAATTAATTAGAATAAAAAATGATGAATTTCCTATGTATAGAAAAATAAATATATAATAATTACAATAATATCAATGAAAAGAAGAGAAATGATTTTCTGGGATTATAGACTAATTTCGGCCAACAACTTAAAAATATAATTTGGGAAATTAAAATTATTTATCATAGAGTTTTTAATTACTCAATAATATTACTTTTTATTAATATATTCATAATTATTACTTAATAATTATCAAATGATTTTCAATCATTGTTGAGATCTACCCCTTTATCAAATCCCAAAAAGTTAAAACCACTCATCTCATCTCACTATCCAAACATACTTTTTACAAACTATCACATCTCATCTTTACTCAAAAAATCTCACTACTATTTAAAACATCTCATCTCGTCTAATCTGAACTGTCTATAAGAATTTAATGAGATATTTTAACCATAGAAGATATCTCATTTCGGTTCGCACTCATTTACACTCACTTTACATTACGAGACACAAATGTAAGTTAGCTTCTAACTTACTCTTGGTATTATTAAGTATGTGCGGTGGTAAGAAATCAATTCCATGTTTATTATGTTTATTATAAATTGTTCTAATTTTTCATACCATGTCAGTTATTATTGTACATGCTATTTGATTACATGCCTTGAAATGCCATGTCATGTCACATGGATTAAGTATTTCATGAAATATTTTCAAGTCAATTGGAGTCTTTTATTTTTATCACAACCCCAAATGCTGGGATGGGAAAATTATCCTAGTTGAACTCTATTGTCCACATTGGAGTGTTTAAACTGGCTGTGGAGTTTCCTGGGATGATGAAATACAGTCAATAGGCTTCGAATGAGACCTAAGTAACAGGTTACTGAAGCAAATTCAGGCACCTAACGTTGGTGGTGTGATACCCCATATTTTAGTGTATTTTAATTAAAGGATTATTTTAATTAATTTAAAAAAATTGGTTTTCTTGTTTTAAAATTATTGAATTTCTTGTTGGTTTATTTTTATGATTTTTAAGTTGTGAAATTTATTTTGTTATGCTTTCTTAATATTAATTATTTTTTTGCATTTAATTTGCTCTTTAATTTAAATTAGTTTGATTGTGTGTTTTAAAATTATTGTGTTATTGGATTTTATTATTATTTTATTTAAGCTATTCACTGAGTTTGAATTATTTTTATTTAATTTACTATTTTGAAATTCTTTTCATTGAATCAACTTTGCAACCCAAGTTGTGAGAATTGGACCTCATTTCTTTCCCTTCCTTTTTCTTTTTGCTCATTTCTCTTTTTCTTCTTTCTTTTTCTCCTTTTTCTCCCCTACTTCTTCCCTCCCGTGTGCGACAGCCCCTCCCTTCTCCCCTACGTCTGATTCTTAGTCCACCCCTAGTGCCCCTTGCGCCGCCCAATGCCGACACCGCCCCTCCCAACCTCTTCCCCTCCGACCGGCGACCTCACCCCTCTATTTCCAGCCTCTCTTGCGCCACCATTAGCCTTCACGTACGGCTTCAAGCCACGGCCTTCTTTGCATTCCAACGCCGTCGTCATGCCGCCATTGGCCTCCATCTTTTCACCACAGCACCCTCGACCTCCCAGCTACCTAACCCAACCATCCTCAACCCAGATCTGCCACTAGTGAAGCCCATCCATCACTATTTCCGATTTGGGTATTTTGGTCTTCAACTGCCACCCACGGCCAACCACCACCACCGCTAGCTTCACTGACACCCCTAAGCCTTTTCCTAAAAATCTCGAGTCTTAGTTTGTCCCCATTCGAAATTGGGTTTTATAGACCCATGGCCATAGTGCATTTTGCACTGTTTGGTTGCTGTGTCGCCACTTCTAGCATCTCCATGATCCTTTGAAAAGTATATTATAGCGCTGTAAATATTCTCCCAAATAACTTTTGAGATTTAAATATATTTTTGTACTAACTCATATTTATTGTGAATTGGTTGATTGTGCAGGAATTAGTCCAAGAGTAAGGGGTTGGTTGAATTGAAGGATGAAGTTATTGTGTGTTTGGATTATGCGGGATTTTGTTTGCTGTTGGATATTTGTGTCGTGTCTTGTACATTGCATAATTGCACGCATGTTCATGTTTGTAAATGAAAACTGAGTTTTCGCATAATTGCATACATGTTCATGTGTATATTTGAAAACTAGGTTTTCATGTGAAATATGATTTGGAATATGTTTGAACTGATTGGATTGATCGGTTTGAGAGAGAAAAAGAGATTGTAGGGATGGTGGTAAGCAGGGATGGTGGTATAGTCCCGCATGTGATTCCCGCCTACAGTGCTCTGATAGGTACCCTTTGTGTAAAAAGAAACTGTAGGGATGGTGGTAAGTAGGGACGGTGGTATAATCCCCGCCTACGATGCAAGCAGTAGGGATGGTGGTAAGCAGGGATGATGGTATAGTCCTGCCTGTGATTCCCTCCTAAGGTGCATGGGGTAGGGATGGTGGTAAGTAGGGATGGTAGTAGAATCCAGCCTGTGATTCCCCGCCTACAGTGTCCGATAAATGATTTTTATGTGAATCATTTTCTGGAAAAATGATATATTATTGTTTTGGGCCATTTTCGAAGAAAATGGTAGGAAATGTTTTAATGGAATATTTTGGACCAAAATGGAATTTTGGTGTGCATTGGAAAATATTCATTTTTTGGAAAAATTGATGTTTTGGGTCTAATGCATATTTCATCATATGCATGCATAATTGTTGGTTGCATTAATACATTTTTATCTCGTGGGTTGCTTATATTATTACTTACCTGTGGTACCATTTTTATGGCACTGTAGATTTTGATGCATATGAGGACGAAGAGCCTAAGGGATCGGCTTTGTGGATGGAGTGACATGTGGTTGCTTTGTTTGGATTATGGGATTTGTTTCCCTTTTGTCTATGTATTTGACTTTTTACTTTATTTCATAGATAACTGTATACTTTTCAGTAATACTTTTATTTTGGTAGTTTTGTATTTAAAATCTGGTACTTAGTTGACTTGAGCATTTTTTGTTGTGCACTTTTTGCATGTTGCACACACTTGAGCACTTCTCGTTGGGATGCGTGACCCGTGTTGTTATCATCCCGACATCACGATTCCTGCATTTTTGTATATGGGAGTCGGGGCCTCACAGGTGGTGCCAACTACATGTTTATAATGTTTATAGGTAAAAGTTATCATGACATATTCACAACAGTTGCAAATGCCTATGATGTGATATGGTATCCGTAGGACCACAAGGCTCAAGGGGACCCATGGAGCATTCATTATCATGTAACAACAGGATTAGAAACGTGAATGAACAAGCCAGCAAGTCTTCTATGTTCAAGTCAAGTTATGATGTCAATTTTCATGTCTAGTGAAGTATGTTCATGTTCGGTCATGTTATTTTTCAAGTCAAGTTCATGCCATGTCATTTTCAAGTCATGTCTCTCATGTACAAGTTCATGTCATGATGTATACATGTGATTTTACTGTCATACATGCATATGTATATTGTTGGTATCTTAGTAGTTTACTTGTTGAGATTTTTAAACAAATCTCAGTTGGTAGTCCCAACTATCATTTCCCTCGAGATGGTAGATGAGATGTCAGGACCTAGAAGATCTGTGCATAACTAACTAGATGATCTCAATTACACCGGAGTGATAAAGAGCGACTTTATGATTTAGTACAATAGTTTTATGTCATGTTTGTATTTGTGGAGTGTTGTCTCCGCTACTTACATGGATACAGGATTATTTAACAAAGGTTATAACACTTTGGATATGTATTTGTATTGGAATTGTCATTCATGTTTATAATTTTTGGATATAGTATTTCTCATACATTCTCTAGTGTATTGCTGAAAGAAAGAAAAAAAAAATATACATTGCGATTATTGAATACTGGTAGATGCATGCTAGGTGCATTGCATCTTATCTATCATGAATGAGGGTATGTAACCTTGTGTTACATTTTTTGACACTTTAAGATCCGTCAAATCCCAAGCGAAGTTAGGAGGCATCACAATTTCTCACTCACCAAGCAAAAGCTAACATTGCTCCTAGAAAAAATCATAAGAAAATTAAGATCAATTCCCAAATAAGAAAATGAAATTGCTCAGAAAACCCAGGGAGACACAAAGATAAGTCTCTCATTACTTCTTCTGCCAGACTTTGTGTTTGATGTGCTTATTGTTTAACTTAGAAACCAAAGTAGCATCGTGTAAGGGCCCCACCTAACAGGAAAGGGGACAGCCCATTCGTGGAATTTAAGGAAAGGCAAAGATGAGGAACACTGCAATGGTCTATGGAGTGAGTAGCAAGAGACACAGAGTGTAGCTTGTCCAACATCTATAGGTGCAAGCACCTTGTGAGAGGTCAGCTGACATGTCACAGAGTGAGGTGGAGATTAGCATCTCGACCATGGCAGGAGAGCTAGAAAAGTCAGCTTTTATGAGGAAAAGAACGAGGAGCTGAAGAGACTAATAAGCTCGGGTGAGATATGAGCTACTGGCCCAAGTGATGGAAGCCTCACTCTCACTCACGTGTTTGTGGAGTGTTGGGTGATTGAATCTAAAGTTACCTCAAGGCAACACAAAAATTCCAATGGGTTGGTTGGTGAAAATTAAGACTAACTCAAGCTAGCACTCAATTCTAGAAAGTTGGAAGAGAAGATTCTCATTCATTCAAAATAGCATAATATTGAATTACAAGCCAAAAACCTAAATATTGAATTACAAGCCCTCCCCCAACCTCTCTTGAATTTCTAATCCCAAAACAAATCAAACTCTTTGAATTCCTAATCCCAAAACAAATCAAACTCCTAAATTTAAGGAAACAATCTTATCAAATGTCTAAAATAAAGGAAATAAACTAGGAGATAACTTAAATAAATGATAATAGATAAATCCCTAAATTAAAGGACATATGGCCTAAATTTAAGGTATTTGTCATATTGTCATCCAATTCGTAAGTTCAACGCATTTGCCAACCAACCCCTAAAATCAAAGAATTGCCCAGCAACTTGATCCTCCTCTAGTTGACCTTGTCTTAGGTGCCCCAGGACCCATCACCCGAGCCATGCATGCACCATTATGCCACCCTCCTAGCCTCGACACTCCTAGCCCTCCTAGTGGCATTACGAATGACCCTTCTTAGATCTCCATCACCAAGGAGAGATAGACTCACTCAGCAAGAGGAGCAACGGTCAAGGAATGACCCAACCGTCTAAGGGAACTTTTCGAGATAACCCAAAAGTGTCGACACCGTACGCAAAAGCCCATATGACGCCCCCAGATGTCACTTGGGTTGAACAAACATCTGATGCTTAGAAGTATACTTAAAACAACCAACACAAATTCACTTCACAAAATCACAAAACCTTTTGGAAAAAAGTTCCAAACTTTAACTAAAACATAAACTCTTGACTCTCAAGGTTTTGACTTTTTTAAAATAATTCAAAGAACTCAAAAAGTTCAAAGACTTTCTTCTAATATGTCCATAATAAATTTCTAAGAACTAACATTCTTTTAATCATTAAGTAAACATCACCAAAAGTCACAAAAGCTCGACTTGAAGCACTTGGCTCCAACACTTCATCAGAACATAATTTTTCTCAGCTTTGGTTTAAACAAACAACTTGATCCAAAATTTTAATACCCTGCTCCTTCCTTTCTTCTAACGTAAGCAATTACATTAGATGCGATAGCCTGTCCACCCCACTTTCTAGTGTCTAAGAGCTCCGTTATGCGTGTCAGATCTCGATGGCGTGTTTTTAAAGATACTACGTAATTTCTAAAGCTAGCTTTGTGTTTTAAAGTTATGTCTATTTTAAATGGAAGATTCCTAGTATTATTTAAATAAAGAATATTTTAAATAACTAAATTATAATATTTTTGAAGAGCTCCAAAAATATTATAATTGTGGGAATCACTTTATATAAATGATTCCAATTATTTAAAATATTATGTGATCTAAATAAAGATAGAATCTTTATATTAATTTACTAGTTTTACTCTTTTAAATATTTTAAGTAAGATTTCATCATTTTATAAATGATGAAGGCATATTATTTTAAATAATATTATATCTTTATTCCTCTCAGTGCTTTTAATTAAATAAACGTTTACGTGTTTTTAAATCAGTGTTTAAGGGTCATCGTGGGATTATTTTATTAATCCCCAGATGATGGGTTTTAGTATAAAACCCCAAGCCCTCTCTCTTTCTCCCTCACTTTTCTCCAGCCCTCTCTCTCTCTCCTTCCTCTCTCTCTCGGCTTGCTCTGTATGCTGCACCTACACTGAACGGCTCCAGCCCCCAGCCCGGTGCCACCGTGCGCTGGCTTGCCTTACGACCACCACCACCGGCCTCCTCTCCCTCCGGGGAGTCTTCCCATGCCGGTAGCTCCTCCCCACGCTCGCCCCTCCTCTCCCTCGGTGATGCACTTCCATAATGGGCTTCACGTTGCAGCGCCACCGTGCACCGTCCTCCGGTGCCACCACCTCCATGGTAGCTCCTCCAGCCATCGACTGGCCCCCTCCAGCGAGCTCAGCCCCTCCCATGCACGAGCAAACCCATGCATGGGTTCACTGAGCAGCCTCCTAGCGTTGTCGTGCGTGGCCATCTCGACCACCGAACACCACCACGAGACTCCTCAAGTCTCCCCCTTCCTCCTCCACTGAACCCACGGCCATATGTCCCCTCCTCCACCTCCCGGTGTTCCTCTCTCTCACGCACGGGGTTTAGCCTTCCCCGCCGCCTTACACCGCCACCCACGATGGGTGACCACCCTCTCCGGCATCCTCAGGCCACCACCAAGCTAACCCGACCACCCACAGCCTCGATCTGTCCCCCATGCATGCACACTCTCCCACGACACCTATTCCCCTCACAGTGCACGGCAGTTCCTCTTCCACAGCCATGGACCACCATGCCGCCACTACCAAGCCTCCACGGCTCCACCAGCAGACTCCCTTAGCCTAACCCAAGCCCAAACCATCACTTTATATGGTGGTTAGCCACTACACGTGATGGACAGTCACTACGCATGACTGACCGCCACTGTAACAGGCAAGATCCGCCGCAATACGCTCCCTTTCTAGCATCATCAAGGCCACCTTAGGCCCTTCCAAGACCACATCTAGCTATCCAAAGGCCTAAACAGTCACTGTACGCGGTGTAGCCACCCCATACGTTCCTCCGGCATTATCGACTGTGACGGTCAACAAGCGACGCAGGGGTTATCCCGCTACTGGTATAATTCTCTATCCCTCGTTATTTATGTTAGATGCTAGCTAGTTGACTAGGTTGTGGACTGTGCTGCTAGTATTATAGGGTTCGCTATGTAGTGGTGATGTGACGTGCTGTGGTGAAGTGTTGGGCGTAGTTGGGAAGTGTGCTGTGTAGTGTTGTGGACCATGCAGTGAAGTGTGGTTGGAGTGATGTGAGATAGTAGTGGCGTGGCGTAGTGTCGTGAATGGAGTACACGTGGAGTGTACTGCATGTAGTGAGACGAGGCACCATATGGCATGTATGCCATAGTCGTGACGTGGCGTAGTGCCTTGAGTGGCGTATATACGGAGTATACTCCATGTGGTGAGATGATACACCGTATGGCGTGTATGTCATAGCCCTGACGTGGCAGAGTGCCGTGAATGGAGTACACGTGGAGTGTACTCCGTGTTGTGAGACGATGCACTGTATGACATGTATGCCATAGCGGTGACGTGGCGTAGTGCCGTAAATGGAGTATACGTGGGGTGTACTCCGTGTTGTGAGACGATACACCGTATGGCGTGTATGCCATAACAGTGACGTGGCATAGTCCTGTGAAGGGAGTACACGTGGAATGTACTCCATGTGGTAAAGTGATGCACCATATGGCATGTGTGCTATAGTGGTGATGTGGCATAGTCCTGTGAATGGAGTACGCGAGGAGTGTACTCCATGTTGTGAGATGACACACCAAATGGCGTGTGTGTCATAGTGGTGATGTGGTGTAGTCCTGTGAAAGGAGTACACGTGGATTGTACTCCATGTGGTAGAGTGACGCACTATATGGCGTGTCATGAAGATAAGGGTGATTGAGTAGTTGATGGGCGAAGGGCTTGATGTATGGTGTCGGGAACTGTGGAACAGTGTCCCGAAATGGTTGTAAAGTATGGCTGTAGTCCAAGGCGATGGGTGTCGCCTGTGATTGGCTTATGGCCGGGAATAAGTGCGAAGTGGCTAAGAAGTATCAAAGCAGTGCAGCGGAAGCATGATTGGGCAACGTCATGGAGTGACGTGGTCAATCATGGAGTTGTGCTGTAAAGTATGGCCTATAGTCCAAGGCGACAAGTGTCAACACGTAGTCGACTTATAGCCTGGAGTAAGTGCGAAGTGGTTAAGAAGTATCAGAGTAGTGCAGCGAAAGCATGACTAGGCAACATCACTAAGTGATGTGGCCGATTAAGAGATCGTGCTTGCGATGGGTGAAGAGTTAGCGTAAGAGTGATGTAGCGGGTATGTGACGAGGTGTCACGATGTGACTGGAGTACGTGAGGAAACATACTCATGATGAATTGGAGGTTGACGTATAGGTGATGTAGCAGAATTTCAGAGGGCGTGACAAGGTCACGGTATAGCTTAGGAATGGTCTCGAGCTATATGGCGTAACGTAAGGTGTTGTGGTATGTGCTGTAGTAGTGATATGGCTGTAGTCTATGGCAATGAGCGTCGCCGAGCGTCGCCGTATAGTCAAGTTATGGCCAGTAGTATGTGCTAAGTGGCCAAGAAGTATCAGGGTGGTGCAGCAAAAGCATGATTGGGTAACGTCATGAAGTGACGTGGTCAATCATGGAGTTGCGCTGTGATGACCTAGGATGTATGTGAGGTGATGTGACAAGGTCACGGTGTAGCTTGAGAACAGTCTTGAGCTATATGAGATGACGTAAAGTGTAGTTATGAACAGAGTCCCATCGTGCTAAGTGTTGGGATAAACTGTCAAGAGGTACGGCTAGCATAAAGGGTCGTGCTAGCAGGGTTATGAGAAGGTTGGTAACAGAGTATGGCGTTCGCCATACGAATCTGTGACCAATGTATTAAATGATGGTCTTAGGGGATAAAGGGGTAAGGTACATGTGTGCTCTGGCTAGACACACGTGCTGGACGGATTTACCGTATGTAATGGGTAATATATCCTATATACGGTGACACGGTGCTTAAGCCTCAGGGTTGGCTTAAAGCCGTGTGATGTGTATGGATGGTCATGAGAAGTAGAGTGAGCTAAGATACATGAGGGTAATAGCGAAGGTACTGTCTAAGAATGGGACGCATGACTTAGTTAGTCTAAGTTATGCGTCGGAATGTGGTTAATAAGAAGAACGGGACAAAGGTCCTAGTGTCTTAATCCTAAGGTGAATCATGAGTTCACCCTAGTGAGTAAGCACTCAAAGTAGAACGTCAAGGTTGAAGGAAGTAGAGATCGTAATGGGTCTCCAGTAAAGAACGTGAAAGAGCATGGGATAGAAGGATAGTGTTCTAAGTAAAGCATAGCTCTATTTCTAGTACAGTTGCTTATGCACTAGATAGAGAATAACGCTAAGGTTATGTATGCATGTAGGTTGCCATCTAACATGCGCATGAATGGACTTCGTGGTATGAAAGTAGCATGGAATCCAGGTAAGTGTTACGTTCATGCTCTTCTAGAGTTTTCTAAAGAATAAGAAAAAGAAAGAGAAACGTTTTTCCCATAAAAGATGCTTTATGAAAGGACACGAAAGATGTTTTTAACGAAAGCATGCTAAGTATTGAAAGGTATACGTATGTACGGCCCCTCCTCGGCAGCCCTTTTTTACGCACCCAAAAGTATTAATTGTATGCATATGAATGGATGAGTATACGATGTATCTATTGTATGTATTTTCTAAAGAAAAGGAAGAAAGTTTTGAGGCCTGTACCCCGAGCTTCAAACCGATGCTTTAAGTGACGCGAAGAAAGTGTTTTAAAACTAGTCCCTGAGAACTGATGTTAAAATGTCCCTACAAGCTGATGCTTTCAATGATGCTATGAAAAATGATGTTTAAGCCATGCCTTTAAACGATGTTTTTCCCATGAAAGCATGAAATGAAAAGAAAAGAAAAGAGTGAATGCTCATGCCCATGCAAACGAATGAATGAAAACCTTAGCTCTTTAGAGCTGACATGAATGAAGGAATGAAAGAATGGCATGTGGCATAAATGAATGTATGAAACTACGTAACGACCATATGAATGAATGGAAAGGGGTACCTAATAAATGAATGGGCAGATTGCAATGCCCGGTAGTAGTATCTGGTAGTGCACCTAGTGCTGCACCCTAACGGAATGGGATTCCAACCTGTGGCCACAGGCGAATCCATCGGCCCAAAAGGCCGCTAACCCCAGCACGCGGGGCGTAACAACGTGCACCGGCCTACGAAAGTGAAAGAAAAGTAATGTATGAATGCATGGCATTCTTCAAGAAATGAAGGCAGTGATGGGGGACTGTTTTACGAAAAGAAAATGAGCAGCACAAAAGGCTATCCCAAGTGCAGGAGCGTGTCGCGTAGTAATTAGGAACGAATTCCTAGATCGTCTCCACAGGGAAAGTGCTAAAAATAAACTCGTGAAAAAATGGTGGGAATATTTACGATGGAAAAATAAAAATAAAAAGTGATGATATGTACAATGGATGAAAGAGTGCAGTGAAAAGAAAGTTTACTGGTCGCAAACCAGATTCATTTTGTTGATTTGATTGTTTGAGATTGCAGTGAAAATTAAAGAAATTAAAATGCGAGACTGTGAATTTAAATTGCTGAAAATTAAAAGACTGGAATTTAAATGAGCTGGAAAATTAAATTGCATCAAAATAAATTGCAGAAAATAAATAACAGAAAATTAAATGACAATAAAATAAAAGTGCTGGAAATTAAAGTGCCGAAAATTAAATTGCAGAAAATAAAGGACAGTAAAATAAAAGTGCATTAAAATAAAAGTGCAGAAATTAAAAGTATTGAAAAATAAATGACATTAATTTAAAGTGCATAAAAATAAATGACATAAATTAAAAATAAAAAAAATAAAATAAAAAAATGGAGACTGTAGATAAAGGAGAACAGTTTGATAACACAGTTGGTCCATTAGGCTCTCAACTGCATCACCAAACTCCCTCACTTCATCTGTATTTTCTCCTAAAAATCTGCAGACTACTCCTAAACTACTCTACTGGGCGTCTCACCCACCCAGACTCTACTGGGCGTCTAACATCTGCCTCTACTCTACTGGGCATCTAACCTCAGCCTCCCTTTCTCATTCATTTACAAGCCTTATATAGGCTTCAAAAGGAAATGCATTCGCGTTGTATGCTTAGCTGCGTCTGCACTCTCCATGTGCATCAGTCTTCAGCCGCCCACTCCTTCTCTTTCTTTCTTTTCTTCCGTGCGTCTTCTCCCTCTTTCTTTCTTCATTTCTTTATTTCATCCTTCCAGCATTTTGTCTGCTCTTCTCGGCATCTTCCACTGAATATCAGCTTTAGTTCCCCACTATTTACTGCATAACTGTCCGCGCCATTTCTTCTTTTTATTTTTTTTTCTTTCTGCTTTGCGTGGTCTGGTCGGCCAAACTCACGCACGCACGCATGAAGACGGACCCAGCTCGGCCAAACTCAAGCACGCACGCATGTTTCCGTCTCTCTTTCTCTCTTTTCTTTCTTTGTCTTTCTTTTGTTTTCTTTTATTCCTTTTTTTTTTCTTTTTGTCTGCTTCTGTTTCGCTTCATCTCCGGATAGGCATGACCATGCATGACCCGCAGCTGGTGTTGGTGCTGGACGCGGATGGTGGTTGAGAGGTTGAGAGGTTCTGTTGGTGGAGGCCAGGTGGAGCTGCTGGGTAGTGACGCACGGAGGAGGCTGGGCAGTGCTGTGGAGGTTGGATGAGGCTGCCGTGGCGTCGGACTGGCCGTGCATGGAGTGGAGGAATGATTGCCGGCGTCGTCTGGTGTTGCTGATGGCTGCAGGTGGGCGGAGGACGGCCCACGGTGGCAGCTCGAAGCTGTTGTGCATGGAGTGCACTGTAGCATCGAGCTGCAGTTCGGAGGTTGAAGATGAACCAAACGACATGTCGTTCGGTCGAAACGGCATGTCGTTGGCTTCAAACGGCAGGAACGACCAACGTGCAGAACGACATGTCGTTTTACTCTTAGACAAAACGGCACGTCGTTTAGCTCAAACGGCAGAAACCAAATAATTCAAAACGACATGTCGTTTTGGTCTGCTGACATAGTCAGAGCAGAAAATAAAAAAAATAAAAAATAAAAAAAAATAAAATAAAATAAAAATTAGACAAGCAAAATTAAATAATGATCACATAAAATAAAAATAAAACTAGACAAATAAAATAAGATAAAGAAACTAAAATAAATAAAATTAAACAAGAGATGAAAAATAAAATATTAAGAGTGTGTTGTGCATGAGAAATTATTGTCCAAATAAATCACAAGTTATAAAATCAAGCATAAACTATGCTTTTAATCAATTTAATTCACAACTTGGATTTGTGCCTCTTAATCAATTTTTCCATCTAAAACCAATGATAAAATAATAAAACAATTAAAATTTATTGGTTTTAAACGTGTAAAATATGCAATAATGCAGCTCAATCACATGTACGTATAGTATGTATAGAATGATGAATGCATGACTAAAAACCTACGTTGCTATATTTTAACAGTATGAAGTAATGCTTACTGAGTATTTAACTCATTTTAGTTTTTATGTGTGCCCCTCCCCCCACAGGAACTGAATGAGCAGTAAGCTTCAGGAGGGACACGACCAAAGGGGAAGAGCATGATGGTCTAGGCATGAGGGTTTTAAATGCATGAAAGGCCTTTTTATATTGAGATTTATATTTTTCACTCTTTTAGCGCGAGAACCTCTTTTATGATAAAAGCACATTTTGTTTTATAACGTAGAGTCTTGCACCCTGGGAAGGACAGTAAAGTGTTTTAAATCGGACGGTAATTCCCGTCGTATTTTCTAAAATATTTTATAAAACGACCCACCTCAAGGACGGGCGTTACAAAAATATACCATGAAAAAACTCATAAAACAGCAACATCACAAGGTTTAAAACATGTCCTAAAGTATATATAAGCATTAAACGCAAAATCACATGGCCATATTTGCATTAAGACATCCTTACACGCGAAAATCTCAAATTTGTGACCTAGTCGAGTCTCTTCATGCGTAAAACATCATATCTTTAAAACCAACACAAAAAATCTTCCAACTAACATCCTAAAATGTAGATCATAGTCTTGGAATCATCATATAAAAATATCAAATCCATGGGAGCATGGATTTACCACAAAAGATCCAAGCTTTCACAAAACAGAAACTGTTTTTACTCCTTACAATTTCCAACTTTTCAGATCTAAGAAAAAATTTCATCAAAATATTATAACATGCAATGAATCCCTATAAAAATTTCATGAAATATGTTAACTACACTCCATAAAAATTTCGCACTAAGAACTTTCCAATACTTGGTCAAAAACTCAAAATATCAAGCACTATCCAGTTTGCTACTTATGATGACCTTTCTAAACTTAAAACAAATTTTGACCTAACCAATGGCCATGTAAATAAACAAATAAGATATACACATAAACTAGATTCAGAGATAAAGAACTCTAGTAAAGGGACCTTCGTGAGCAAACACTTAAAAAGCTTCAAAAATGGCATGCAAAGTGACTTAGGAAAACTGTCTGAGAGAATTTAGGTTGCTCTCCAAGAAAAGTGTTGGAAGGGGATGAATTGAAAGGAAAATGGACTAGACACCTTCTTACACAACTAAGGAGTGATGAGAGCACTGTGGATACCTTGAGTGATGGTTGTGTCAGCCCAAAACAATGGGCAAAACTAGCCCTTGGTTTTGCTAGCTAGAGTTGCCGTGTGAGAGTTGGTGAGTTAGGTGGTTTTGGCCTTCACATCAAGTACAAATTGTGGCTGCTTTGGGTAGATTTTGGTCAGCAATAGATGGGGAGAAACTTCCTCCACAAGTTTTGCAAAAGTGGCTCAATTTCATGGGCCTTAACCTAGTGAGACTCAATTTGGGGATGGAAGAGGGTTTGGGTTGCTATCAAGGCCAAATCTAATTTTTCATGGCTGAATAAAGTTTTCCAAGTTTAAAGGGTTGAATAATGATATTATAACATGAATTTGATTGGTTAATAGCTTGTAGAAGTGATTTAATCAAGTGATTAAATACTAAACAAGCAACCAGATCCATTTAAGGTTTGGAAGCAAATTTGGGGTTTGGGGAAAAAGTTTAGGGTTTTGGTTTCAACCAAATCTTTGGGGTTTCAATTGGATTCTATGTATTTGGGATTTTACTAGGGTTGAAACGTCTTTGGTTTGGCATAAACTGGATGGTTGGATGAAATAGTATTTTGCTTATGTGCCATGATCTTTATGCTTGATTTCCTAACATTTCCATCTCATGGTTCATCTTAGTGCCAAGTGTCGAATACTATTCAGCAAGTGTAGCTAATATCTTGC
Source organism: Pterocarya stenoptera (assembly GCA_003123785.1). NCBI lineage: Eukaryota > Viridiplantae > Streptophyta > Magnoliopsida > Fagales > Juglandaceae > Pterocarya > Pterocarya stenoptera. The sequence continues at coordinate 24,298 of QEOT01001138.1, forward strand.
CCAGTATCCAAATAAAACTTCTCTAAGCTAGATTGGACATTCTACACTGTGATTTTGGAATTATTGCAGTTGGTGCTACCATCGAGGTTATTATTCACTCCAATAATGAAAAAAAGCAAACTTTGCACTGTAAAATTCTACATGGGTTACTATTCGACTCCGAATGCCTAACAAAACACGTTTTTGATTAAGTGTTTCGTTCGAAAACTTTAAAAAATGGGTTTGTTGAGCCAGAAAATCCTAAATATTCAAACGAAGCTAATGGCATAGACTGTATCCCATTCAGAAATTTCTATGTACCTCAACAAAATAAAATATCACTTCTAGCACCATAAAGAGTGGCAACACTGACTATGCTGACAGACTAAAACCTATGCGATTGAGTCGATTTGTGAAAGCTTTTGGATTTTTACGAGGTTTCTAAAGTCTAAAACAATTCGTCCCTTGAATTTCTAGCGGGCTGTTACAGCCCACACTCCATCTAAAAGGTAACATTTAGGGTGGCTCTACAATGAAAGGTGAAGGAGCAACAAGTCGTCTCATCCAGACTCAGAAGTATGGCCTGAAGCAAACTTGGAGAACCCTGGTTCAAGGAAGGACTGAGGAGTTGGCAGATCGTAGGGGTGTGCAGACCATACCCTAGTCTCCTATCTCTTTTGTCCTACAGTATGACAAGACAAGGATGATCAACTCCTATCCAAGCATACGTGGAGTTAGAGATACGTCAGAAAAGACATCTCACAAACCACGCTATTTAAAGGACCTAGACATGGGATAAGATCTCACTTTTGAGACTTTATTCACTATGGAGCTTGGGAATATGAGTGTTGCGGAAAGTAAGGAGTAGAAAGGCAATGAGAGTGCTTCAGATGTAGGAATGTAGGTTAGTTTCTAAGACAGTGCTGGGTAATATGGGGTGGATGTTGTTTAAGTGGCATTGTATTATTTCTATAACTTTTTTCCCATTTTACAAGCATGAATAAATATTTCAAGCATTATATTTTTATCTGTATCTACTCGCTGATTTCAATGTTTTAAACGTTTTCAATATCTTACGCTGAGAACCTATGTGGGGAACTTTGGATTTCGGTGTGTGTGGGTGTGAGTGTGTGAGTAGTTAGCATGAGTCTCTATTTATGGTACGAGATGGAGAAATCCTTGGGACCATTATACAAAGCGTTATCACGTACATCACATGAGAAGGAGAATGCCTCGTGGGAAGTGGGGTGGAACAAAGTCTTATTTTGCCTCACCTGATAATCAGAATGTGGGATCCCCCTGTGTATCATGTGTTGGTGCCTTCAAGTTGGTTGCCCTGGTCGAGCAACAACCCCAGTGCAACATGTATCTGTGTGTGTGTGTGTGTGTTGTGTGTGCTCACACCTTTGTGGCAAATGAATGCCTATGAACAAATATCTATGCAACGAGCACATGGGTTACTTATCGCCATAATATTACTACTGTGTTTTGTCTATTTTGCATAAAAAGAGGGCAACATCTCGAGAGGATGAGTCCTCGTCATGCCTAAAGATATATATATGTTTTAACTGAGAGTGTGATTCCTTGCCTGGTTTTGAGGATGCATGTAGTTGTAAAAGTGATGATGATTCCTCTCCACGCATATACGTGTTCTTCTAGTATTTACATGAAAATTTTCCATATCATCTTTAATAGCATTATCTCTCATTAGCAGTCTTTTCCTAGCCGCCTAACCTATATATGGTTTTGTTCTCAAGATCATAGACTTTGATGCAGGTACAGACCTTGGCACGATGCCTGAGGAAGAAGATACAATCCCACCCGAATCCTGATTCCAGAGAGTAGGACTCATCTTAGCATCAGTAACCACGATCTTGTGCCTTTCATAGGATGTACTACACTAAGTCTAGTGCTTATTTTAATCAGTCTGCCACCTTATGGAGACTAACTTTATGTACTCAGATGATGTAATTATTTGAGCTTAATGATGGTTGAGAAGCCCCTTTCTATGAAGTTTAGTATTTTGGTACATGATGTCAATGTTGTCACTACAACATGTTCTATTTCAATTTAAATGAGATTTTATAAATTAAATATTTACATGTGTACTTCCCTAGGGACTACTACAAGCCTATTTTCCTCTGGGGTGTTGAATGATCAGCAAAATCCTTACCACCATGGAACCTTGCCTATTCTTTCATGAGGAACGGGACCATGCATCGTCTTCAAGTGCATGTTACGTTGAACTCAGAAGGAGTTAAAGGCTGGCACTGCCATATCACAGGTGGGCTCCATGCCTGCCCATGTTTGCATGCACATTGTGTGCAAACCCGGTATTGGTTGGCATGAAGCCCGTTTGTATAAAACCCACGAGTACACAAGAAGCTAGCAGCTTACATCTACATGCAACCCGCATGCTTGCAGAAGAGAAGCATTAGGTGGCCACATAAACGTTATGGACGAGCATTGAACCTATTCATCTTATAAGCATGGAGCCTCCCAAGGCGGCCAACTTTCCCACAATGCACTAGTGAGCATGAGAAGAACCTGTGCTTACCAATTTCGTGCACTTTAGGCATGCAAGCTTGATTTGTTTCTATGCTCACACATTGATAGCCACAGCTAGATCTCGTGAATGCGATGAGCTCCTTACAATGGAACCGCCCACGCTGCTGCAAGTTCATGCATATTGTAGGCTATAGGAACCGCCCACGCTGCCACGAGCTCATGCATATTGTAAACTATTGGAACCGCCCTCGCTGAGAAAGCCTGAATCACCACCCCTCTCATAGCACGCCTTCAAATCCTTCCGATGATAGACACATATATCTCTCCATGTCAACAAGCTCTGGAAGCACCAGAGCTCACTAGCTCCAATGGTGAGCACAATTGCCATCTTACCTTACGTCAAGTCAACATGGTGAAATGTAGCTTGCTAGGGTTCAGAGTTGACTTGCTAGGAAATGTTGGCATGCACCCAAGGAGTGTAAAAGTCAGTGGCCATGAACCTGCCACTGCTACTCCTTACTAATGCAAGCATTGGGTGGCCCATGCCCCTCTGCATCTTACCCAGTTCAACCTCGCATCTTACCTTGTCACAAGAGTGAAGCACGCCCAAATGGTAGGATATACATACAGGGACAAACATCCCATCATTCAACCCAACTCATTTGTTGTGGGCACGCTCAAAGCCAAACCCAAGCCTGTCCTCTACAGCCGAGCTCAAAGTCGAGCCTGAGCTAGCCTACCATGTGCGAGCATGAAGTTGAGGTCAAGCTCGCTCGCCATGGGTGAGCTCAATGCTCATCCGAATGGACAAACTTGGTGACAAAAAAGGCATAGTGTTCACCCACTAAAGCCCATCCCCATTGCAATTTACCAACCAACTCTGGCCCATGACACTCCAAGTTGGCAGGTTGCACTCCTTCATGTAAGGCACACCCACCATTTGCCACCACCTCGTCCATTGAATTTTTGCCTATGGTAGGCTACTTGATGTTTTTGGGACTAGAGGGTTGAGTGCCTACCATGCAAGTATATTAATTGATACGGTTGGTCAAGTAAAGAAGCTAGTCGTGTGTGGGTGTGCAGACAAGCACTCGCCAACTGTTGTTCAAGCCATCAAGTTCCTTGTCCAATCCAATTCAAAAGTCAAAATGTGCATGGTCATCATAGTCATCCATGAACCTGCAACTTGTGTAATACCTAGGCTCGTAACCTGGCCCAGCCGCGAAGATACTAGCCCCTTTGGTGAATGATGTCATTTAGGTAAGGGATCCCTTTTCTTTTCATCTTTTTTTTTCACTCCCTCTCCTCTACTGTTGCCTCTTCCGAATCCCTTTCCCCCATTTTCTCCCTCCCTGAGTTCCACCTCCCCACGCCTCTTCAACCTGTTTCTCCTTTCAAGTTCTCTCTCAATGAATTCCCTCTATCCATCTCATGCTATCAATTCTGTCTTAAAGTCTCTCTCGCTCACTACAGACCACCAATGGCCACTGCTTGAGACCCAGCACCAACAAACCCCACCATTGTGATGTACCCCACGAACTTGCATCACCCATCATAAACCAAACCAACCCCACACACACAACCCAGTCCTCCCACACCCAAGGCCACGACAACCGCCAAATGGCACCACCACATGCGCCCTTCAAGTTTCTCTGCCACCCCCACACACAATGCTGTGAATCAACATCTACAGCCATGAGAAGCCACACGGAAGCACCACCCTTCTGGGAATAGCTAAATCGTGAGCCCAAAGCCCCACCTTGCACCACTGCTTTGCAGCACCAGTACCAGCCGAAGCCTCTATTTTACCAATCTGAAAACAGAGCAACCCACGTCCACACCAATAGCCCCAGTTCTTCCACACATCAACAGCACGAGCCCCTATGGTGCTCCTTAGAAAAATGCCAAGCGCTGCCAGTGACCAATAGGTTATTTTAGTATTCTAGGTTTAAATATCATATTATGTGTTTGGTTGAGAATTTCTAAAAATTACTTGACTATTTTATAGGTGACGACTAATATTTGCTCCGCAATATTGTGGAAAAATTTAGCAAAAATAAAAAATCTTAGTAAGTGGGGTTCATATGCTAGACTTTGCATAAAAAGAAATGATCTGATGTTGATTTTTGAAAATGTGCATGGTACGTTTTGGAAAGAAATGTGAAAAAAATCTCAATTATGCGTTCTACATTACTCATGAAATCTATATAAAAGAAAAAATATTTTCTCACATAGCTGGTGTAAACATGAGCAATATTTTAACATGTTGTTTCTCAAATGTGCAAAAGAGCGAATATGGAATTTGTGAATTTAGTACATGTTATATGAAGATGCTTGAGTCCGTTTTGATTATGTGAAAATGATATGAAAATGTTCAGTACTCTATTTGATATGATATGGCATTTGAAAAACCTTTTGTATGATTTTTTGAGTATGTTCTGATTTTATATCTGATTCTGTTTTTGGTTCTAATTTTGTTATATGGTTGGTACCAACATCTCTGATATGAGTGCACACACCCACTTTGAAAACAAAGTGATTTTTCTGGGTGTTCTTTCCTCCGTGCACACTTGGGGCTCCGAGAATGAATATGAGAAAGATTCACATTCTGATACTGCCTAGTTTGGCCACCAGGGATATCACAACCCTTTACCATGTTATGCCGAAGGGTCTTTGAATATAAACAATTGATTTCTGAATAGGACCAGTTTGAAATGTCGCTCTGATTTTTCTAATAACACGATTTTGAGATATGCATATTGAATATAAAACATTTTGTCTCTGCATTCTGAACTATCTGAAAATGCTCATGTTTATATACTAGTATATGTTCTTTGCTTACTGAGTTGTTGATAATTCACTCATTATCTCCACAATATTTTTAAATGTTTTGGATATTTTAGCTGAAGTTCAAGAATGTGGAGCATAAGTAAGGCTATGTGAGCATAGTGGATTAAGTACAAAGATGGTACTTTGCTCTGTTGACTTGATATCTTGGAAGATTGATATTTATTGTGAGACTTAGTGGCATTCTTAGTTAATTATTTTGGGAGCGGTTAGTTTAAAACAATGAGATTTTTGTGTAACTGAGAAGCTGGAGTTTATGTGAGATACGATATTAAATGACAAGAAGTAAATGAATTTTTATTTCAATTTTTGTATTTACGGTATTTCTCCGTCATACGTGAGGGTTTTAATCAATTTAGGATAGGGGACGTCTCTCGTGGACAAGGGGTCCCGACTTTAAAAAAAAAAAAAAAAAAAAACGAGGGTGAGGGAGGGATTGTTTTCGAGGATAAGATATTTGGAGATTTGATGAGAGAGACTGAGGAACTTAAGTTTATTTATTCTATTTTATGTGAGAATTTAAAAAAATTATAGTGATGAAATGAGATTATTTCAAGGCCTCGCTTGTTTTTAGAAAACATTTCATCTCAATTTCATCATTACACTTTTCCAAATTCCAATACAAAATAAAATAAATAATTAAACTTTTTCAAATCCATCTCATCTAATCATTACAACTTTAGTAAATTTCAATACAAAATAAAATAAACAATTTAACGTTTTCAAATCCCAAAATAAAATTAATATTAAAAAATATATTCTAACAATAATTTATTCAACATTTTAATTTTAATCTTAACTAATTTTATTTTATCTCAACACATATTCAAAAACAAACAAGAACTTAATCCAAACGGAACTTTCTATTAAAAACTGTTTTCAGCCCATTATCAGACGTGACGCTCATAAGATATTCTCTTCGTAACTTCCTTTATTCGCCGCTATGGCGAGCTTGTTGGTCAACCAGCCCCTGAAACTAGACACTCCACCATCGGCCTTTGGACCAATTTTCACATCACCACCTGTATGACTCTTTGAATTTCGTGCACATCATATTTGCTACGATCACATCACTTTCAAAATTTGTCTTTGAAGTATTGGCAGTCAAATTTAGTTCTGTTCGAAGAGGTTTGGGGGTTATAGGCTTGCAATAAACTCATGTCTTATTTCTTACATATTAGATAGGACCGTTACTCGCCTTAATTCTCCCTCAAAGGATTATTCAATACCTAATACCTAAACAACTACCAACTACTTCAGTAACCTGGGTTGCCACCACAACGAAATATGGACCGTAAATTTCTTTCTTTTTTTTTTTTTTTTTATATATCGGAGAATCTCTTCAAGATAGGACCTTTTGGACAAACTCCTGTAGAATAAACTTCAGTTTCATGCACCGCACCTTCAAAAAATTTTCTACATGAAACTAGTTAAATCGTTAGCTTTTACCCTTGGCTCCACATACCAACTTCACCACAAAACATCAACCACTGGGTCAATCGTGAAGCCTGGAGATTCATGAGCTACTCAGGTCCGGGTTGCTTCTTTAACACTTATAGTTGAGATGAGTTGAGATGATTTTAGATAAGTTGAATAAAATACTGTTAGAATAATCTTTTTAATATTATTATTATTTTAAAAAAATTAAATTATTTATTATATTTTGTGTGAAAATTTAAAAAAATTATAATAATTAGATGTTACGAGTCCTTTGGACTTATAAATTTGGTTTTTGTTGGACCTCTCTATAAACCTCATTAGTTCCTCCGAAAAGCGCCAACTATGGGGTTGTCCACGAGCTTCACTTGGGAACCTCTAGTCTCCATTTTTGCCACAACGGACTACCCTCAGGCCTCAAGAATTGCTTGAGCATGCTAGGTCTCAAGTTTTACAAGGCAGGATTGCCCTCGAGCATCGCTCGTGCACCCCAAAGCATTGCTTTCGCCACAACAGATCACACTTGAGCGTCGCTCAATTATCTTGTTGGATCTCCATGATCATCAAGCCAAGGAACCTTCGAGCCATGCTCGAGCATCCTAGTATCCCTATATCAAAAGCTTGGACCTTTAATAAGCATCTCTTACACTTGTGGTTTGGATAATTTACCCTAACCAATTTGGCTTTTGGTGCTTTTCTCTGTGAAACTCCTCAGGTTAAATTGCCAAAAGACGAGGTCTCTCTTAAGTCTCAGTTCAATAGCCTCACTAGGATGGATAGCGTACTATTAGGTTTTCCTCGAGTTGCACTCAGACGCCTCATTCCATATAAAATTGCTAGGATGGGTAGCATATATACGATGTGGGTCATCCTCAAGCCTGCTTGGACACCTCGCCTAATATCTATTACTATATATAAAAGTCAAGTTCGGATTTTCCAACATGTCATTCATCCCGTGCCTTCAGTTTTAGAACATGCAATACTTTCAGTTTTAAACCATTGCACCAATCATCATCGTGATGGCGTTCGCCCAAAACGGCTTTTTAATTTTTTACACTTTCGAACTCTTCTCCCTTTATATAATCCTCAAAATCTCTCAGAAACCTATGCTCAAGGCAATCATACATAAACACAACATGCAAGCACAAGGATTGATGCCACCAACAAAGTCTCCTTCTCCGTCCATTTCTCCAGTGGCTTGACCGACCATTTCTCTGCCATTTCATCTCCGACTTCAAAGTCTTCCGAAGGGCGTCATTTGCAATGCACTATACAAAAATCTGTATATAAACTCAACGAGCAAAAGGCTTCAGAATTCACAACAAGGTTCTCTCTATTTGCCACCGAGACAGAGTCTTTGTTTTTATACCATATGCAGAGGTAGATTCTTGAAGAAGTACGTCGTCTGTTGAAACCGAGTTCAAATTTTCCACCTTTAGATTCCAGCCTGTCGATCGCTGTAAGAGACTGACCATCTGAAATNCAAGATACCAAGTCAGCAGAGCAAAACAGAACTATTGAATAAAATCTCCACAAAATACCATCTTTGTACTTGATCCACTATGCTCAAGTAGCCTTATACACGATTTCTAGTCTTGTTCCCCAGATGTACCATCAAAATCATCTGAAAAAATATTATGGAGATAAAGGGTGAGTTATCAACAACTCAGTAAGCAGAGAACATATACTAGTATGTAAACATAAGCCTTTTCAGAAAGTTCGGTATGCAGAAAACAAAACATTTCATTTTCATATGCAGATCTCAAAAACGTGTTATTAGAAAATTAGAGCAACTTTTCAATCTTTTAATACCCAAAGACTAACTGTTCATTTTCAAAGATCCATTTCATATTCAAAAACTATTTTCATATTAAAAAACGATTTGGCATAACATAACTGAATGTTTTCATCTTATCATATCATATTATATCATATACCATGTTTAACCCTCGTGGTAGAGTTTTGCTATCCCCGGTGGCCAAACCAAACAGTATCATATTGTGAAACTTTCCCTTTTTCAATATCGGAGCCCCGAGTGTGCACACAGGAAAGAACATGTAAAAGGCCATTTTGTTTCCAAAGTGGGTGCACTCATATCATACCATATCATGTTAGTACTAAGTATATCACGTGAACCAGTATCATCATATCAGAACTATATTCAGAATTAGAATCAAACAGATAATTATGCCAAAGGTTTTTCATATCCATATCATATCAAAACACGTGCTAATCATATTCATATCATTTCCATTTTATCAAAAACAGATCCAAATCATTTCATATCGCATGTATAAAAATCTCATTGATATCATATTCGCTCTTTTGCATATTTCAGAAATATGTCAAATATTGCTCATATCTACAAATTTTATGTCAAAAGCATTTCTTTTCTCTTTCATACATATCTCATGAATGAATGTAAAACATATACTGAGGTTGCTTTTCACATTTTTTTTTTTTAAAAAAAAATGCACATTTTTACAAACCAATCTCAATTCGTTTCTTTTTATGCAAATCTAGCATAGGAACCTCACTTACCTGGACTTCTTATCTTTTCAGAGTTTTCCTCAAAAATGCCGAACAGAAAATAATCGTCACCTATAACATAATCACGTAATTCCCGTAAATTTCCAATCAAATAGGTATTACAATATTTAAGCCTCAGATACTATAATAACTTATTTTAATTCCCCAAAGCCTCAAATTCTTATAATTCCTAAAATACCACCATCACTTTCTAAACTCCATCAATATCTAACTTAATAACTCCGACTAAAACTTTAAATTCTAACTTATTTACTATTGGGATCTTACTATAATTTATAAAACTAAAAAACATAACTATATCGAAATCATTATAAGTAGAAAATCATATTCAAAATCATCTCTCACATGAAAATCCAGTTTTCAAATATACATATGAACATGTATGCAATTATGAGAAAAATCTAGTTTTCATTTACAAACATGAACATGCGTGTAAATGCATTAATGCAACCAATAAACATTCATACATATGACGAAGTACGAATGTGACCCAAAACCTCATTTTTTTTTTTTTTTTTGAAAATGATTATTTTTCAACGCACGCCAAAAATCCCATTTGACCCAAAACACGCTACGAACAATAACTGCTATTTTCCTAAAAATGGCCCAAACATAAACCAACAACATAACTATATTGAAATCATTATAAGTAGAAAATCATATTCAAAATCATGTCTCACATGAAAGCCCAGTTTTCAAATATACACATGAACATGTATGCAATTATGCGAAAAATCTAGTTTTCATTTACAAACATGAACATGCGTGTAAATGCATTAATGCAACCAACAAACATTCATACATATGACGAAATACGAATGTGACCCAAAACCTCATTTCTTTTCGAAAATGATTATTTTCCAACGCACGCCATGAATAATAACCACCATTTTTCCAAAAATGGCCCAAACATAAAACAACTATTTCACAGTAAATATGAGTTAGTACAAAAATACATTTAAATCTCAAAAGTTATTTGAAAAAATACTTACAGTGCTATAATATAATTTTTGAATGATCACAAATGCTAAGAGCAGCAACACAACAGCGGAATAGTGCAAAATGCACTATGGCCGTGGGTCTCAAAAACCCACTCTTGAGCGGGACGAACCAAGACTCGAGATTACTAGAAAATGGCTTAGGGATGTCGGTAAAGCTAGTGGTGGCGGCCTTTGGCAATAGGTGGCGGCGAGTGAGGCGTTTGGTTGCCGAAATGCACAAATTGAAAAGGAGGTTGGTTGGGCTTCACCGGTGACAGATCGGAGTTGGGGATGGGTGCTTTAGGTTGCTAGGAGGTCGAGGATGAAGTGGTGAAGAAATGGTGGCCGGAGGTGTAGTGATGGCGGCGCTAGAGCACCAAAAGGCCATGCGGCTTTAGGCGATGTGTGTGGACAAATAGTGGCGCGGGAGGGGCTGAGAATGGAGGTGTGAGGTCACTGGCTAGTGGGGAGGAGATTGGGAGGGGCGGTGTCAGACACAGAGGCACGCAACGGTGTAGAGTGAAGAAGGAAGAAACGGATGGGAAGAGAGGAGAGAGGGAGAGTTCGTGTGGTTGGGAGGAGAAATGGGAGGAAAAAGAAAAGAAATAAAAGAAAAAGAGGGAAGAAGAAAATAGGAAAAGAAAAATGAAGGAAAAGAAATGAGGTCCAATCCTCACAACTTGGGTCACAAAATTAATCTAACGAAAATTACTTTCAAAACAATAAGTTTAATAAAACTAATTTAAACACAGTGAATAACTTAAATAAAATAATAATAAAAATCCAACAACACACTAATTTTAAAGCCCACAAACAAACTAATTTAAATTAAAGAGCAATTTAAATGTAAAACAATAATTAATATTAAGAAAGCATATCAAAATAATTTTCACAATTTAAAAATATTATAAAAAAATATAACGAAACTCTTATAATATCAAAACAAGAGAACCAATATTTAATTTAATTAAAATACTCCATCAATTCAAATACATTAAAATATGGGGTGTTACAATTAATCCTTAACTAGACCGAACTGCTTTTGGCTTCAATGAATCAATCAAAAAATTAGTACCATTAATGTTTCGTACGTGTTTTTTGGTTCTTGTTGGGTTGCTTTCAAAACCACTATACATTTCACATTCATGAGTTCGGCATGCTTAATTTCGCCCCGCAATTAATAGTGTTGCCTGTCAAACTCGATTATTCAATGAGCTCTTTCTAAATATGTTGACTACAAAAGAAGGATCCATAGAGGGTCATATAGTGACTGATGTGAACTGAAGCTACACCCGGAATATATATATATAGAGAGAGAGATAGAGAGAGACAGATAGACAGAGGGGTGCGATCATACCAGCACTAGTGCACCGGATCCCATCAGAACTCTGTAGTTAAGCGTGCTTGGGCGAGAGCAGTACTAGGATGGGTGACCTCCTGGGAAATCCTCGTGTTGCACCCCTCGTTTTATGACCTTTTTGCTTCATTTTTCTAATATTTACTTAAACGAGAGAGAGAGATAGAGACAGAGAGACAGACACTACAAGAGATATGATTTATTGAGATAAAAAATCCTAATTTCATCCCAAAAAAGAATTGGAGATAAAAAAATTTCATCTCTAAAAGACCATCTCAAAAGGTTTTTGGAGACGACATTTAACTTTCATCTCAAAAAATCACTTTTAGGGACGAAATTTGGCAGAACCAATCGAAACAGTTCGAATGGGAATTTTTTTTTAGACAAACCAATTTCATCTCAACAAATTGTTCGAATGGAATATTTGTTAGTTCGAACCGACCCATCCATTTGAACAAAATAAAATTTTAATTCAAACAAATAACCATATTTGATATTGTTCGAACAAAAGGAGTGTTTGAACCAATAAGTTTTGTTCGAATGACTTTTGTTCGAATATAAATTATGTTCGTTCGAATGGGTTATTTTTTGTTCGAATGAATTTATAAATTGTAATTTACCGTTCGGACTGGTTATTTACCGTTCGAACGGTATGAGTCATGCAGAACATAATTTAATTAATTAAAAATACCATACTAGTATTATACAAATTGTAATTCAAACATCAATTGTTCAAATATTTTGGAACATAATAATAGAAAGAAAATGAAAGAAAAAAATTAATTTTTACAATTGTGGTGGTGGTATAGAGTTTTGTGACATAATGGACTGCAATTGTTCAAGCATAGCTTTTTGTACCTCAATCCCCAATCTCCTCTGCATGTTCTCTTCTAATCTCGCTTCAAGATCTGCTGCTTGTTCTAATCGAGTCAGCAACTCTTTTTCCTTGGACCTCAATCGTTCTATCTCAAGTGTTGCTTCCTCCAATTTCTTAGTCTTGTCGTCATTCGATCTGGCTCGAGAGGAGGATGATGATGTTGAGGATGGCTTAATGCAATGTCCTAAGCCCCTCAAATATCCAAAACGTGATCCAAGAACTTGAGAAAGGATCTGAGCATCGTTAACAGATGATGCATCAGATGGATCTGCAGTTGCTTCCTTAAGAGATATCATATTGTCCTACAAAAACAAAAACATACTAGTTAGGATAAGTAAATATATATATAGTCACAATGGAATTAAAGAAACTTAAACTTACATAATTTGCTTCTGCTTCGGGACTGGTCCAAACATCATCACGATTTTTATGTGGTTTAGCATACAATTGGGTCAGATCATAATCAGTAAGACTTTTTTCTTTCTACAAAAAGAAAATATATATTAGAACTTAAATCAGAAGTGTATTATATGTTAATATTTAACAGGGAGTAGAATAACTTACCATTTTGTTAAACAAACGATGAAAAGATCATGAACCCACATGATGGTGTATCGTTAAATTTGATCTATTTGCTTTGTTCACAGTACTCTGTTGCTAAAAAAAATATTATGTCTATATGTTTAATATATCTATCATATAATATTAAAAAAAGATAGCAGCGAAATTATCTAATAAGTAGGATCTTCAAACATATCAAACTCAAGGTCAAGCTAAGTGAAATTGCCTTATATTTTTCTCTTGAGAAAAATATAAGGCATGGAAAACTCAAAGTCACAATTCCCGATAATTCCACTGTAGTAGTGGATGATAGTTTAGCAGCGCTTTCCTCCTATATTGGCATAGTAGTCCAAGCTTATGCTCCATCTTATTTGCAATCATGGTGAGATGTTCCTAATGAGATTAAGGAGCACAATCGGAGTCATGTGCTGGTGAGTTTACTTTGAGAGTACATTTTTTTCGCCTAGATTAATATATCATATTTTTCACATAATTCACTTATTAGGATGAATTTGACCTCGACTTTGGCCGTAGCAAGGATTCGAGAACTGTGAATGAGTTGATGACTACACTATTTCGACGTCACAAGGGATGATGTCATGACTACTTCAAGAAGTTTGAGACATTGGAAGAGGCTATGCAGTTCTCTTTCCAGCATATGAAGTTAGACAATTGGAGAAAGTGTTGTGATCTTTTCGCAACTCCAAATTATAAGGTATTTTAGATTTATATTCTTTAATTATTTACATTTATATTCGTTCTATATATTATATGTATATATTATAATTAACATTCTTAATTAATTTTGTAAAACATAAGTTCTACAAATGTACAAAATAGATCCGCTCTAACTGTTCATCATCATGCCGGTTCAAAGTCATTCCACCATCTTGCTGATAAAATGGTAATTAATAAATTATAGAATTCATTTATTTTTTTGATATTCTTTTATTTAAATACTAATATTATCTTTTTAAAATTGCTAATGTCGCTTTGTTAGAAATATAATGATCCTGAAAACTTTTCCCTTATTCATGTCTATGCTATTACTCACACTAATGAGTGTAGTGAGTGGATGGATCCTGCCGCGGCATAATATTATGTAAGCGGTGTTAATTTTGTTAAATAAATTATGCAACATGTGAATAATTTATTTTTTATTTTTTTTCCTTTTAATACGTTACTTATTTTGTATTTTCTTTCAAATTGCAGGAAAAAATAATAGAGATGTAGTCAGCTTCTAGGGAATCCTCTCTGAGTGACATAGATATATTCATGCAAGTGCTCGGGCCCAAGTCTAGTATGGCAAGAGATTTGGGACGATCTTCGAAGCATTCTAATTTTTCCTCCTCAACCTCATCGACTTTATAAATTAATAATCTTACCAAAGATTTAGAAGATGCACAGCGCGAGAATCAGTATATGAGGTCTAGACAGTAAGAGTTGAAGTCCCTCTTAGAGCGACAGTCTCATTTAGAGACGCATTTGTAGGACTAACAGAGAGACAAGGAGGAAAGAATATGGAGTGAAGCCCAAGAGCAAGTGCAGAGGGAGATGATGGTGCATATGGAGCGTGTTATGTCATTGCAACAGAATCATAGTGGGCGAGGAAAGAAGAAGAAATGAATTTTATCAATTTTATCAATGTATAACACTTTTAATATCTAATTTTGAAACTTTATAAGATATTGTTAGTTGTTAAATGAAGGCGTGTAATATGATATAATTGGTATATTTTTTAATTTTATGAAATTAGTATTTCTGATCTGTACGTTCGAATATAAAAAATGTTCAAACATTTGTTCACATTTGAACTAACGTTCGAACTTAATTACACAAATTATAACGTAACGTTCGAATGTACGACTCAATGTTCGAACATACTCACCCTCAAACGAACAAAACGTTCAAATCTTTAAATGATTAACGTTCGAACAAACCTCCGAACGTACCACTTGCATTCGAACACTTCTTCATTAACATTCAAACTAACGTCTACACATTATACCCGTTACGTTCGAACATTGGTCCGTTAACGTTCAAACAAAATTTTGAACGTTTATTGCAGTTAACGTTTGGATGCATAAACATCCGAACGTAAATATGATACGTTTGAACTATAATCAACGAATGTCAACTTCTGTTATTCGAATATCAATTGGTCGGGCTGACGTTCGAACCTTCTATTGGACATCCGAACGTTACTTTCTCTGACAGATCTCAACCGTCACAAAAAAGGGAACGTTTGAACATTACACCAAACAGAACACCTCCAATCGTCACTAAAAATATTTTTAGTGACGGTTCAATAGTAAACCGTCACCAATTATTTTCTGTGATACACATTAGGTAACGGTCGTGGTAACGATTACAAACAGTCACCAAATGTCTTTAATCACATTTTGGTGACAGTTTCCTCTATCACAAAAGACAAATTGTGCTGTAGTGTAATGATTTAATTAAATTTAGCATCACTATTTTATATCACATGGCACTAAAATAAGCCTTAGATAGTGTCTCCTCGCCATCGAGTTTTATCGAATTAAACACACAAAATTTCGTAAGATAATTAGAGTGTTAGTACTACCATTTGTATTATTTAGTTAAAAGTGATCTGTATATTGGTACCTATTGGAAGACTTTGCTGACTTGTTGTGTATTGAGAATTGTGTAATTGTGATTTCTTGGTTGGATTTGAAGTGTGGATAACGGGTCGTTGATGTGGTGGTTGCAGGGGATTTTGTAAGTTGACTTATTGTGTTGGACTGGTCTTGAGGTTGAAAAAATTGTGTTGGACGTGCAGTGAGTTAAGTGGATGCTCGGGGCTTGAGGAGAGGATGTTTTGTTACTATTTGAATTATATACTGACTATTAGAGTTAATGTTAGATTGTTTGGATGTACAATTTGCTATTTCGATTGATGTTGGTTATGGGATATGTACTATTATGTGGCTGTCCAATTTTGCTCTATGGTTGCTATTGGGTTGATTTTGTTGGATTGATATGTGGAGGCTCGGGAATATATTGCTGGTTGGTTGTTTTGATCTATATGTCGGTTGTGTTGGAGTTTTATACTGACAGTTGAGTCCACGTTAACAATTTTCAGGATTTGTATGCAAGCTATTTTTGAGTTGATGTTGGCTATTGGGGTGGTTATTTGGCTGACTAAGTGATGAAGTGTGTCAGGCTTAAATTGTTGCAAGTCGTGTGAATGTTTGAATTTGACTTGTGGGATGATTGGGTATTATATTTCAATTTGGATTGTGTGTAACATGTGGAGAGTGGCTAATGTAGTGTTAAGGGCTGGTTACGATCTGCGTGATAGTGTAGTATGTGAAATGGTTAAGTGGTTTACGTACCGAGAGTAAATGGGTGCTGGTTGGTTATTGAATTTGTTGGTTTGCATGTTGTTTCATGTACTTACCTAGTTATGAGTTTGTTTTATTCTATTATTGTGAAGGTGAAATATTTGTTAGCTAAGTTATGTACTAGTATGTAGGTTTTAATGTGTTAACAAATATTTTTTTATTTAACTTATTGTGACATGGTTAGCTTACAATCTCAAACCGTAGATAACACGCTACAAGAGTCAGGTAAGCAGGATTTCTATGCTAGGCTTTGCATAAAAAGAAAATAAACTAATGTTGAATTTATGACAAATGTGCATGATATGTTTTAAAAAGAAATATGAAAACAACTTCAATTATGTGTTCTACATTACTCATGAAATTTGTATAAAAGAGAAAGTGTTTCTAACATGATTGGTACAATTGGCATACTCTTCGACCCCTCTGGATACAGGGTGTTACATGGACGACTCGCCTAAGATGACTGAAGACGAATTCACCCTTGAAGGCCAACTTGTGTTAATTTCCTTCTACATGGAGATGTTTAGGTGTTTGATAACAGACCTTTGGGAGATATTGGAGGAAGAAGATTGTTCATGTTTTTAACTATGTAGCATAAAATAATTTCCTAAGCTTTTTGTGGTTTATGAAGGGTCAATGTTTGGGACCCTGCTGTTGTATGATTGTTTAAGACATGATATTTAATTTGAGATTTAGACTATTCTAGTGCAACTTATGTTTGAATAAAAAAAGCTCATACCAAGATCTTTTGAATCAATTGGCAACATCTTGATTTCTCACAGAGAGAACCAAAGATTGAATCCCACCTCCCATGTATAAAAAAAAAAGCCGCTGGGTTTATTGCATATTGGTAGAAACATGTCAAGTGCATTGCATATTATTTATCATGAATGAGGATATATAACTTTATATTCTATGTCTCGACGCTTCAGTCTCTGTTAAATCTCAAACGGAGGTTAGGGGCGTCACAATATGCGAGGTGGGCGGATAGCCTCACCCACTACCCACACCTGCATTTGATTTCTTTTGATTAGCCTACTCGCCAATCCACTTGGGCCAACCGAATTGCCCGCCCTTAAAGCCTTAGTGCAACCAGATTTTTTCTGTCTGTGGGTTTTGGGTCTTATTGGGCTTCCCTAAATATTCGTAGACCAGATAATAAATTCTAATCGGCTGGGTTTGAGTCCAAAGTAAGTCCAACTCGTGTAATAATTACTTTCGGCTGTCAAGAAAAACTTGAGCCTATGCACTAAATTAAAAACTCGGAAATAATAACTTGTGAGCTTCTCCAATATCTCTCATTTAAACAAAATTTATGCCTATATATCATTCCTCATATTATTGAATCGGGGTGTTATGCCAAAGCTCTCAATGTGGAATCTGCTAACTCAACATCGTCAAATCCAGATCTCCTTGCTTCACTAGACCACGCATCATGTGTGTTGAACATATTTTCTGAATTAGATGGTCGTTTGGACTAACACATCTTACAACGTACACTTCGTACCATGCCATATATGTAGTACACTAGCTAGTAGTACTAGATCGCTCAACCGTAAAATATAGGGTTGGATATTTTCTGCATTAGGGTAGTAGGGATCTTGATTTTTTTTTTTTTCTCAAGTACTTAGATATTAAGAGGAGATCATGTGTACCATATACAAGCAAGTGCCAGAGCGTATCAAGCAACACCTCTACAGTACATGGCTGTTAAATTACCAGCACACTACTAACATGGTTCAATTACAAAGGCAAGACCAAAATACCAAAATTCATAGGACCACACGATAAGAAGTTATAAGATAAAGAAACCGAAAGATATATAAAGAACGCAATTCGATCTCACAAGAAAAAAAAAATAAAAAAATAAGAGGGATGCATGTAGAGAAAATCTTGGATTGATAAGTGAATGAAAAGACACTCATTTGAAAAAAGAAAAAACACTCAGAAATTAAAACCAACCCCATGTAAATTTTGGATCAAGCTTTTGAGCTATAGGACGAAAAGCCTGTATAAGGTTTCTTAGCTTTCTGACCCAAAAATAATTCAAGAAAACAAAAAAAAAGAGATGCCAAAGGGAGCTGCTGTAGTAAATAATTAGCGCAGGAGGAATCTGTAGGCAAAATGATATAAGTTGAAGCACAATAGCAGCAAGTGAGAGCACAAAGAGGTAAGATGAGAAAGCGAGAAAAATTACCAAGAGGGAAGAGTATGATTATTGTCATGTTGGCCATAAAGAAGGTTAGAGTGTTGAAAGTGAAGAATAGATACGAATTGTTTGTGCTCATGATGATTACCCTCCCCGCATCATGATGTGAGGGTCGACTCACTAATAATTCACTTGCACCAGTACCAGTTATCTTGCCAAACTCCTCCCGGGGGACTCAGAGCTGCTTGGTACGTAACTGTTACAACCAATGTAGCAACCACTAACAGCATATTGCGCGTATCATTGCTTTCAACCATATTCTGACGAAACATGAATATGTAATAGTTCTCAAAAATTGAGAAACCAGAGCTTAAGAATGTTCTCAGCTGTGAAACTCCAGGACGAGAAAGATACGGGAATAGACACTGGAATAATGACTCCAAAATGTTGGCACGATGTATCATATCCTTAATGTTCTCTCGGTAATTATTGGCTTCATGCATCTGTTCCAAGATTTCAAGAGCCGTTTGATCTTCCGAATTCTTTATGTTCATGTCAACTGATATACAATTCATAAAACACCTCACGACCTGAATATATAGTGTATAAAAATGCAAAATTACTGATGTCATCGTCGCAAAAAGGTTTGCACTAACGATTAGAAAGAAATTAAAAGATAAGTACTACAACTATAAAGAAATTTTCAAAATAACATACAAACTGACATGACTTTGTATAAATTTACAATCTAACGTATCGCATCAAGTCACGTTAGTTTATAATATATTTATTTTCGTAAGATTTCTTTGTGGACAAGACATTTCACAAATTGAAAAACTAGAAGACTCTTTTAACATTTCTCAAATGTTACACCTTAAACGAAAAGAAAAACGGGGAATAAATATGGATTCCAAAGCTTTAATTAGGTAAATCACCTCGGCATCTTTTGTTGAGACAGCAAGGTGAAACGGAGTGTTGCCATCGCCATCCGGCCAATTCAGCAATTTCTTTTCCATCCAGGCAGCATGGATAGACCAGGCCCGCTGAAGCCAACCGACCAGCAACTTAAAAGCATCGAATCTATTGTTTTTAAGGGCGATATGGAGAGCAGTCTCCCTTCGATTTGTCACATCTTCAATAGAATTTGGGCAGGCTTTTAGAAATTCAAATAAAAGATCTAGTTCTCCAATTTCGGCTGCATAATGCAAAGGAGACACTCCCCCCCTTCCTTTGACACGGACAAGGTCTTTATCGACATCAAGTAGCAGGCGCACAAGTTGGGATTGATCAGATTTCAAAGCAAGGTGGGTGAAGCCATCTTGATCAAGCTTCCTAGCAAATGATGGCTTCAACATCATTATCTCCATGGCAAACTCTGTCTGTCCTTTTAATGCGGCCGTGTGTAAAGGAGTCTCAATAAATGGAATTTTATCAATGTTGTCCAAAGCTGCATCCGGATCCGTCTTTATTGCCAAGTACAATGCCGGGATGTCTCCATGTCAAGCAGCATCACTCAAAATCGTCGAATGACTTGGATCCATTCCAAAAGGAGTTATAGCTAGCTTCGGGAGTGAAAGGAACCCATTATTAATATTAAGCTTTCAATTGTAGAAACTAATGACTATGGCAGCTAGTACTCTTAGGAAAGTTATTAGGCAAATGAAAGTACATGACATGATACAAAGAAGCAAAAAGAATAACGCTAAACCTGAAAGAACGTCAAAAATGGAGTCTCAGGTTTTACTTGTAATAGCAGAACGTTTCTCCTTGCGTGCTTGAGGACTTGTGAGTTGTTTCGGGATGGATTTCAGGCATACGTTTAAATAGTCCCGGGGTTGAGTTCATCATGTGGTGTGTCCGTGCATGATGAATAATACAATATATAATCATGAAATGTGCAAGCGTCGTGCAGTTACCTTCAAAATGAGTGGGATCCACTATTAGAAATTTTCTTTTTTTTTTCATGTGGATCCCGTATTTATTGACTTTTTTTAAAGTGATTTTGTGGCGTTTGCACACTCACGACTACAACTATCATTTCTATATATTTATATATATATATATCTATGTGTGTGTAAATTTTTTTTCAATGATATATATATGGATCATCCTATATATATATATATGCATATAGGTTACATTAATTGGGTAGTGAGGTATATGCTCACGTATTCAATAAATAATAATAAAAAAAAATAATAAAATAATAAATAGTAATAATATATTTTGAGAATACATCCGAACCCAAATTAGGTATAAATCTCTTAAACATTTTTAAAAAAAGAAAAATAATTATAAATTTAATAAAAAATACTTTCTTAGTTATTAAATAATAAAAAACAACACCTAAGAAAAATGGGTAACTCTCATTAGTGGGAGTTAGGGGTGTAAAACAAACTGTGAATCAGTAAACCGGACAAACTGGTGGGTTCGTTCCAGTATTGATTTTATTTTTTTTAAAATCGGTCAAAATCGATCCGGTTTTTTTTTTTTTTTAAATCGGATCGGACCGAACCGGTCCAATTCATATTATATATATTATAATTTTTTATACTGTATATGATTTTTATATATAATATATAATATTAGAGTGGGAAGTTGAGATTCCTATCATTATCCTATTCATATATATAAATATATATATATATATTTATAAGTTTCCTGGAATGACGAGAATCACGAGGGTACGTTTTTTACATGACCCGCGTGACGTGAGGCCCCAAGATTATACCAGTAAGAAATAATTTTCTTATCTCATTTAACTTTTAATTTCAATTTCAATTTCATCTTATCACATTTTGAAAAACAAACGAAGCTTAAAAAGTTAGGGGAAACGAAAAGAAAAAGGGGGTTGCTTTGAAGGGTCAAGTATTATCCAACTTCGCCGAGTCCCCGAGGATAGCTTTACTTGTTGGGTGTGGGTTAGTGGGAAGCCACGACGACAACATCTGTCATCTACTGCAATGCGCGTCTTTCACCTTCACCATTGATTCTCATGTCCTACCTGCTGTCTGAGGCGGTTCTTTTGTCCCTCTAAATAGGATATTTCTTAAAGATAAAGCTTCTAATTACCATTGATTCTCATGTCCTACCTGCTGTCTGAGGCGGTTCTTTTGTCCCTCTAAATAGGATATTTCTTAAAGATAAAGCTTCTAATTAAGAGAGGAGAGGAAAAGAAAAAGAGAAGACAACTATCAAAGGAAAGATCATGTAATCGAGTTGAGTTGTATTTATTTGGGTTCGATTCATTTATATTGTAAGTGAGTTGATCAAACTCAGTTCAGAGCTTGACTTGACTGGACTAGAGATATGTTTGGACATTATGAAAATTTTTAAATCTTCTTATAATTTCATTCACAAATATCATTCAAACATAAAATATTTTTAATTTTAAATTTAAATTTTTTTAATTTAATTATTATGTAATCATTTTTTAAATACAAAAATCAATACATGAAATACAAACTTCAAAAGAAGAATTATATTAAAAACTTATATTCAAACAATTTTATAATTTTGTAATCATTAAAATATCTTCACTTAAACTATTTCACTACAATATACAAAATTATAAGATATTCTACGTGTCTAAACATATATATATATATATATATATAAATATAACCTGTCAAACTCGAGCTTAACTCAAGACTGATGTATATATGGAGGAGTGCATACTCGTTTAGATTCATAGGTGAGTTGAGATCACTCGTTTAAAGTCAAATTATGTAAATACGAAGATGCATATGACCCAATGTAGTATTCTTATACATTTCTATTATTGTGACCGGCCATGGTGATAAAGATTTATGTTGGATGAAGAATTGTGGGACCGGCCTCGTTTGACTTCAATTAGTGTCCCATTCAACTGTGGCACCGGCCACATTTCAATTGGTGTCCTTTCAATTGTGGGTTCCTCATCCATTGTTTTCACAAATTTTTTATTTTATTTTATTTTATTATTATAATTTTTTAAATTTTTATTAAATAAAATAAATAATTTAATTTTTTTAAATTTTTAAATAAAAATAATATTAAAAAAAATATTTTAATAATATTTTAATTTTAATTTTAACTCATCTTATTTTATCTCATCTTTACAAACAAAGGAAGCTTAAAGTTAGAGGAAACGAAAAGAAAAAGGAGATTGCTTTGAAGGGTTTAGTATTATCCAACTTCGCCGAGTCCCCGAGGATAGCTTTACTTGTGTTGTGTGGGTTAGTGGGAAGCCACAACAACAACATGATCTGTCATCTACTGCAATGCGCGTCTTTCACCTTTCACCATTGGTTCTTATGTCCTACCTGCTGCCTGAGGCGGTTCTTTTGTCCCTTTAAATAGGATATTTCTTAAAGATAAAGCTTCTAATTAAGAGAGGAGAGGAAAAGAAAAAAAGTAGAGAAAGGAAAGATCATGTAATCGAGTTGAGTTGTATTTATTCGGGTTCGATTCATTTATATTGAAAGTGAGTTCAAACCCAGTTCGATGCTATTATAATGTTAATTTGTGTTAGAAACTGTTAAACAGAAAATGAAATTGAGAAGAAACGGATTCTCATTTATTTCTTCGATTATACAAAGGTCATATATATATCAGTTCTTTTATTCACAGTCGCTCCGTGTAGACGCCGTGCAGTCGGTCAGGCCACGTCAGCACAAAAAAAAGAAAAAAAAAGAAAAACAAACGACAGCTGTGGTTATTGAAATAACACATGAAACCCATGAAACAGAGAAGGTAAGAAACCCATGAAACCCATTTCGTTGCGGATGGCCCGATTCCCTTCGTTTATCGTTTTCTTACTATAGAGACAAGCAAAAGAGTTGCAAAACTAGATTTTCCACATTTTCTTATCCAATAAATTTTTTTTTTTATAAGAAGCAAACATCTTCATTGAGATAATAAACGATTACAGACATTTATCAAACCATAAGGTTTGAGAAAGGAAGTCTGGAATACAATCCCACCACATTTCATATCATCAACTCTCCAAGCATTGCGAGCAAGCACATGAGCTGCTCGATTGCCTTCTCTACTCACATGTTTAAAAACCACACTATCAAAGCACCTACAAAGCCTTTTAACTTCAAAAAACAGATTGCCAAGCATAGATTGTAACATATCATCTGGTTGTAATGACTGAACCAGGAGCAAACAATCGGATTCAATTTCAACGTGTGTTACTCCCATTGTAGAGCTCAGCTGCATGCCTCTGAAAACAGTCAATAATTTGACTGTTTCTAGTTCCTCAACCTCCATTTCGAATTTAGAAGCTGCCATTAACACTTTCCCTGATGAATCCCTTAAAAGAACTCCTATACCTGCTTTCTGTAAGTTGGAAAACATAGCACCATCAGTATTCAATTTAAGGACACCCTGAGGAGGAGGTTGCCAACTGAATTGATTTTTCAACTACATCCTAGAGCTGACAGCAACAGCTCTAAAACTATATAAGAGACCCAGAGAATGATTAGTAACATGAAGCGGACTCAACCTAACTTGCTCAAACTCAAACTTATTTCTTCTATACCAAAAGCCCCAAGCTAGGTAGAAAAATTGCTCCAAAGAATGAGGAGATATCCTTTCCACAATCTGTATCACAATCTCAGTCACATTGAGAGACAAGATGTTTAGCAACGAAGGATAATACTGCACCCACAGATCCTGGAGTTGAATGCAACTGAAAATTGCATGTACTAAATCCTCAACTGGATGCTGACAAAAACTGCACTTTGCTCCTGGAATCACCTTCTTCCTTGCTAAATTAACTTTTGATGTTAAACTATCTTTACACAACCTCCAAGCAAAAACTTTGATTTTATTTGGAGCTTTCATCCTCCACAAAGCATTCCAAAGTCTCTGGAGCCTCCCACTCGCAGAAGATTCTGCTATATTGGACCCCATATGTGCCAAAATAAGTTTGTAATAGCTCCTCACCAAAAACTGACCATTCCTTTCCTGACTCCACACCAATTTATCATCTGTTCCTTCAAGAAAAATTAAGACTTTATTTATCTCAGCAAGCACCATTGGATTGAAGCGAGTTCTAATTTTTTAATAGTCACATCCTCTTGTTTCTGCATCAATGATCGAAGCCACTGCAGCCTCTCTATCTTGCTCTTGTACCCCAAACTCTTGAGCCAAATTCATATGCCCTGGGAGCCATTGATCTGTCCATAACCGTGCAGTCCTCCCATCTCCAATACGCCATCTAGAACCCTCCCACACCCATTTTTTAGCTTCCCAAATACCACTCCAAGTATAAGAAGGGCAGTTTCCCAAGCTAGACTCCAAAAAATTAGTCTTAGGAAAATATCTAGCCTTGAGAATATTGTATAGTAGAGAATCTGTATGTTGTGTCAACCTCACCCTTGTTTAGCAAGAAGTGCAAGTTAAAAAATCTGAGCTTCTTAAACCCCATACCACCTCTACCCTTCCTTTCACACATATTATTCCAACTAATCCAGTGAATTTTCATTTCCTCTTTCTTTCGACCCCACCAAAATCTAGCCATCAATCCTTCCAACTCCAAACAAAAACTTTCAGGTAGCAGGAAACAATTCATAGAATAAGTGGGAATGGATAAAGCAACAACTTTTAGCAAAATCTCCTTACCCCCTTGAGACAACAATTTTTCCTTCCAATTTTGTAATTTTTGCCAAACCCTCTTCTTTATAGATTGAAGGGCCATTGTTTTTTACCTCCCTACAAGAGGAGGGAGACCCAAATATTTCTCATACTGCTGTATATCAGCATTAACCCACAATAACCGAAGCTCTTCCCTTACCTCCCTACCCACATTGCTACTAAAAACCATGGAGGTTTTTTCCTTATTTATTTTCTGCTGTGAAACACTCTCGTAAACTGAAAGGACAGCTTGCACTCTCCTATTCTCCTCAACATCAGCCTTACAAAAGATGACACTATCATCCTCAACAAGCAAATGAGTAATGTTTGGAGCACCCCTACAAATTTTAATCCCAGAAATTTCCTTCCTTAGTCCTGCTGCATTCAATAATGAAGTGAGCCCTTCAATACAAAGAAGAAAAAGATAAGGGGACAACGGGTTCCCTTGTCTCAACCCCCTACTAGGAATAATAGATCCCTTCGGCTCCCCATTTATCAAAACAGAAAATGAAACTGTTTGAATACAGAACATCACCAAAGAAACAAAAGCCGGCTGAAAACCCATCACTTCCATTACCTTTTTTACAAAGCTCCACTCCACTCTATCGTATGCCTTACTCATATCGAGTTTTAGAGACATAAAGCCTTGTTGTCCCTTCTTTTTGTGCTTTAAAAAATGTACTATCTCATATGCAATAAGTACATTATCAGTAATTAATCGACCGAGCACAAAAGCACTTTGACTCTCCCCAATAATATTAGGTAGAACAGATTTCAGCCTATTTGAAATAACTTTAGAGATCAATTTATAAACCACATTACAAACACTAATGGGCCTGTAATCAGCAACCACAGCAGGATTTTTCTTCTTAAGAATGAGAGTGATAAAGGTATGATTAAGAGAATGAGGGAAAGCACCTGAATTCAATGCTTGTAACACAGCTTCAAGAACAGACATTCCAACCACGTTCCGATATTTTTGATAGAAAGCCGGAGACATCCCATCTGGACCAGGAGCTTTAGATGGGTTCATTTTAGCCAAAGCCCTCAGAATTTCAGCTTCAGGATACCTTTGACTCAATCCCTCATTCATAGTTGGAGTAACTTTATCAACAAGAAATGTAAGAATCACCACTTGGACTAGAGCTAGTAAATAGATTCTCAAAATAATGTAAGAGAACCCTGTCTCGCTGCTCCCCATACCGCCAAACCCCTACCTCATTCTGATTTTACCAATCTATTCTTCCTCTGCCTTTGGGTAGCCTTCATATGAAAATATCTTGAATTTTTATCTCCATCTTTGAGCCACAAAGCCTTAGACCTTTGCCTCCACATCACCTCATCCCGTTCCATCCATTTCTGCACTTCCTCTCTAGCTCTCTCATGGTCTTCCTTTTGTTCTCCCACTGGATCAGAAACATGTAACAATTCCAAATTTTGCCTAGCTATATTTAACGGCTTTTGAACATTACCAAAATAGTTTTTATTCCAACTATGCAACTGGCTCCCACACTCCTTTATTTTATCCAACAGACCAAGCATACAATTTCCCCCATTCCCTCTCCTCCAAGTGGACGTAATAATATCATCGCAAGTCTTCTCTCCAATCCACATCTCCTCAAACCTGAACTGCCTTCTTCCCCTCAAAACACCGCTTTCCCCATTAGTGTTCATCCAAATAGGGCTATGATCATAATAGGCTTCCACCCCATGAGTCACAAAAGAGTTAGAGAACTTAGTCCCCCATGACCGGGAGGCTAGAGCCCTATCCAATCTTTCACTGACACAGCGTGACCCACCCCTCCTATTACACCATGTAAATTTTGACCCTCTAAACCCCATATCCCTTAAAGAACAGTCATTTACCACATCACGAAAAGCTGAAATTTGCCGATGTGGCCGTGGTTTCCCCCCCCCATTTCTCATGGTGATGCAAGATTTCATTAAAGTCCCCCATAACCAACCAAGCTTCCCCATTTTGCCTGCCAAATGTTCGTAACAAATCCCATGTTTTATATCGTTGAGCAACTTTTGGAAAACCATAGATTCCAGTAAAAAACCAAGACCCGAACCCCGAATCCGCTTCAATCAGTTCATCAATGTGACATTGAGAGTAAGAAATAACTGATAAATCTACATCCCGACTCCATAACAAAGCAAGACCTCCCTAACAAAGCAAGACCTCCCTTTCGACCTCTACAATCCACCACTAAACAATTTGCAAACCCTAATCTAAATTTACATACCTCGAATTCATGAGCCGTTAAACGAGTTTCCTGTAAAAACAGGACATCGGGAACTTCCCTCTTCACCAACCCGCAAAGAGTTCTAATGGCCCGTGGGTTCCCAAGCCCACGGACATTCCAGCTTAGAAGCTTCATTGGATACGACAGTGCTGCTCAACAGCCACCACTGATCGATTATTTGCACTCCGGGCTGCCGCCCTATCAGACCCATTCTCTTTAATCGCCCGTTTAGAAGGCCGACCTGCTCCTTCATCCTCCCTGGGTAAGCTTTTCCTTTTTTGTGAAAGAGAAAGCCCCTGAGAGACATTTATTGAATGAATATCAAACTTAACATTGGTAGGAATAGAGAGAAACGATAGTCATTTCCATTTTTTACTAGAAAAGCCATCTGGTTGTTTTGTAGATGGGCCCATATCCACCTTGACTTTCTCCTGTCTTGGCCCATCTACAGATTTGAAAGGCCCATTATTCAAACCAACTAATCCCGCATGAATAACGTCCTCCCCCACGATAGGGATCTCCTCCGCAATGGACCCTGATTTCTCGCTTCCTTCATAGCCATTAGCAGATTTCACGTAACCTTCAGTAGGGTCTTCCATAACACGTTCCATGGAATTAGTGTAACTGTCAACTTCAGCGATCACTATCCCCTTATTTTTTGCTGTAGCAACAGGAGACGTAACGCCCATAGTCCCGGCCACCCCCAGCCCCCCATCACGGCTTTCCGATGGAAAACTCCTCCTCCCTGCACTCTGACTTTCTCTCGTCTCCCATGAACGACCATCCCGAAACAGGTCACCATAGCTAGAGGCCTTTAGCCATGCTCCATAAGGAAAAGATTCCACCTTAACATCTTGAACTGCATGCTTCCTCAAAACATAATCCTTATCTCCATGTCCCAAGCAACCACACCAATAACAAAAGTTGGGTAATCTCTCATAAGAGAACCGGACCCAACAAGATTCGCCATTCCCCATTGAAAACTTGGTACCCCTAAGCAGAGGTTTCAGCACATCAACAGTGATCCTTACTCATAAGAATTCCCCCCAAGCCACCTCCCCCACTTCCAGATCCACTTCTTCGACCCTCCCTATTTTCTTCCCAATATGGCCCCACACACTTGCAGTACGGGCCCTCAACGGCAAATCATGAAGACGAACCCAGAATGTAGCTTCCTGAATCTTAATCTGATGCACCTGCTTGCTCCCATCCACTTCCTGCATCAAAACTAGATGCTTATCAAAAGACCACAGACCCTCTCTCCATACCCTCTCTTTATCACGTAAGTCCTCAAAACAACAAGAAACAGATTCGTATTGAGATCACGAAAACACACTCCATGAACCGGACGCCAGGCTCGCTTCATGGTCACCTTGAATGCATCCCGGTTGAAATGTTTTTCGGAATAAAGAGACAAAAACAGACCCTTCCCTTTACACAGAGAAAGATCTTCCAAATCACACGCTTCCACCACTACTGCTTCCTCCTCCTGTTCTGTCAAAGAAAGCCGTTGATATAGCCCTTCTATATCATCCGCCATTCTGTCGTCAACAACGAAAGACTCCACAAAATAGAATAAAGACTGCACTAGGCAGAGAGAACCCTCCACTCAGACCTCACGGCTTAGAGAGGAAAAACGATTCATAACAAACTTGAAAAGAAATTCCAAGAAAATTTCTACAATTGGGTATTATTATACCATTTCAATAAGTGCCGAGATGAATTGTAGAAAATTTCTACAATTGGGTATTATCATACAGTTGGGCTATATGAGAATCTGAGATGCCGAGAATGAACAAGTGCCGAGATGCCGCCGATAGAACAAGAAGTGATTGAAGAAATCCAAATGTCACTGGAATCTCACTAGTAAAGGCATTTGACAAGAGGTTCAAATATTGTAGACTAACCAAGCTGCTGAAAACTTCAGGAACATGCCCATATAAGTGGTTATTTTCTAGAGCAACAACCTGCAGGCTTGGTCAGCCGGGTTTTAATGCACTCACGAGCATAGTGAAGCCACCAAATGGGAAATGTTTAAGCGTCATGGAGGTATTGGAACTTAAAGAGAATCAAATACATGGTCAGTTTCCGACGTGGTTGACCAATGTGATGACAATAAGGGTAATGGACCTTTCTGGGAACTTCTTTTCGAGTACGCTACCGGTTGAGATTGGCAATCTTTTGAGGTTAGAGGAGCTTAGAGTGGCGAATAATTCACTCACTGGCGAGGTTCCTAGCGAGATTGCGAAATTCAGTTCGTTACAGGTATTTGATCTTGAAGGGAACCGATTTTCGGGTTTGGTTCCTGGTTTTTTTGGAGGACTAGGGAGCTTAAAAGTGTTGTCTTTAGGAAGAAATATGTTCTCCAATTCGATCCCACTAGAACTTGGAAGGCTTTCCGAGCTTGAAATGTTGAACTTAAGCGATAACAATCTCACAGGGAATGTATCGGAGGAGATAATGCGTCTGAGCAATTTGAGTGCTTTGAATCTTAACGACAACAGGCTCTCCGGAGAAGTTTTATCTAATATCAGGGACTTGAGTAACTTGCAGATTCTCAACCTGAGTCTTTGTGGGTTTTCAGGGAGTGTTCCTGCAAGTGTTGGGAGTTTGATGAAGCTAGCGGTTATTTACTTGAGTAAACAAAACCTGTTCGGAGAGTTGCCCATTGAGCTCTTTGGGTTAATCCAAGATGCCGAAACGTGAACAGAGGCTGCCGAAATTTATCACACCAGGAACAGTGAGTGCCGATAGCACCAACCTAGAAAACAGAGATTGAAAACAAGGAGCTTGGACGTTGGGTGTTTACCGAGAACAACCCAGAGGGGGCTTCACTGGAGAGAAATTTCTTGAGGGTCGAAACACAGAGAGGAATGACAAAGGGATGCTTCACTGAATTTTTTTGAAACTTTTATCTTGCGGTACTGG
>QEOT01001140.1:0-10199 GCA_003123785.1 Pterocarya stenoptera
TTTTTCTTCCCCTCTTCTTTTTCTAAGCTGGCCTGCAATGAATCACTGCTGAAAGGGATAGCTTTTGAGTAATGGCATAGCATCTGATTCAATATTAAGTTTGTTGTGCAAAAACCTTGGGTGTTTGCTGAGTGCTCCTTTTGGGAAGATGGCACATGTGGTGGCAATGGTGGTGGAGGGAGTGGGAGTCTTTGTAAGGACTCTCTGGGGTCTGCAGGAGAGGCGTTTCTCTGCCACTTTTGAGGCCGTGAGATCCGCTGCGGTGTCCATGACAATGGCTCTCATCTTCTGCTTTTTGTCTATTGATAGACATCAACGAGGAAGAATGGGCCTTTCCCTTATTTGATTTTCAGTCTTTATTAATCTATATATGCCTCAATTCTGGGTTGCTTATCAATTTTTCTTGTACCATTTTCTGGGCTATATGAAGTTCATGATATTGAATGCGAGTATGGTTTGCATGGCCTTCATTTAGTTTTCAATTCTAGCTCTTCCAAATAATTAATCTTTTGATTTCTGAAAGCTATATCATCCGCCACTCCTCAGACAACCTCCCCCTACATCTTTTCTTTCAACTCAAATCTTTTTAGTTTTTCCACCCCTCATTTGGTAATTTCTTTAGCCAGAGCAAGCGCCAACAATATATAATTAAATATTTCTGCAAGGTAGGCTGACAGCTGACTTGTTATTGCATAATAATGTCCTTGTCACCAAATAATACATACATCATACACACCAGAGCACAAAGTGGAAGCCATGCAGCACAAAGTGGCTACCACAACACAATTAAGTAGTGACATTAATTAATCGATCGATTAATTAATTTATCTAAAATTGGAGGAACCTTATTGAAGACCAGATCAACAAACACAGGAGACAAGTTGTTTCCTGATCACGGTGATCGCTTTTATTGCAGCAAACTACATTGCACGTAAAAGGAAAGCATATCAGCAAGCAGGAAGTGAATGGCATTTCCCAGATATCAGGCCTCCAGGTAGCCTCTCTCCTCTAAGTAAGATATCACTGTTTCAGCCATTTCACATGGGGAGATACAGTCCTCTCCCTTCTGCTGTAATACTATCTGCAGAAATAACATCCAGAGAGAACTTCCATTTTATTGAACGAACAGGGCATGAGTTGAAATGCAAAGAAACGAAGAGTCTGATGAAAAACAAGCCCATATATCCCACAATCATAAGATTGTTCAACATTATGTCAAGTTGTATATGCATATTTTTGCAAATTCAAGACCTCAAACAGTCAAACATGCAAGATCTTCCTTTATGAGTATACGCACCTCGCAATTTACTGGAGGTTCATACGGATCATCAACTCCTGTAAAACCTGCAGAACGACAAATAAATATTTCAAAACATACTTCAAGAAAATTAGTACCACTTCAAATTAAACAGAGGAAATTAGCAGAAGCATAGTAAATCCTTAATAGTTCAAACAGCAAGATAATAGCTAAGGTTAGAACTGAGCCAAGAAAATAGGTTTTCATTTTTTCTTTTTGGTACACAGAAATTTTCTCGCAGACTAGAAATAATGACAGCAACATCATGAGATTGCATAGCAGAGAAGCAAAAAGGGTTAACACTTGAACGTCTGAGAGGGCGAAATAACTTTATTAATTTGATGCCATGTCCCGTCAGTAAACTGAGGAACACAAGGAAACAACCAATACTCTCTGATAGCATTCTTATATGCAAACTCCAACGAGATACCTTTGATCTTTCCAGATCGTGCAAGCTTGTACAGTCCCTTTGGGTCCCTTGCTTCACACACTTCCAGTGGCACATCCAGAAACACCTACAAAGTGCCATCAATCATCATTAATAGTTCATCACTGCCGACCAAGAACCTCTGCTTGGTTTAAAACTCCTGTGAAAACACTCCAAGCCTATGCCCTCGTATCCAAACTGCCCCCAGTGACTTTGTGACAATCACGTACCTCAATGAAATCTCCTTCTGGCAATAATGCACGGCAGTCATTTCTGTCCTTCCTGAAGGGAGATATCAAACTAGCAATGCAAATGATGCCTGCATCTGCAAATAGCTTTGCGACCTCGCCTAAAATTATGAAAATTTTGGGGTTTGAAATTAATCGTTATAAAAGATGCTACATGAACTAAAGAACAAACTTAAATCAACTGAACGTGACGAACACCCACCAATCCTTCGTATGTTTTCTGCACGATCTTCTGCTTTAAAACTAAGATCATTGTTTAGACCATGCCGGACATTGTCACCATCAAGAATGTAGGTCAGCTTTCCTCTCGAATGCAAGCCTCGATTCAAAGTACATGCCAAAGTGCTTTTTCCTTAAATGAGAGAGAGAGATAATGGATTACACAGTAGAGTAGGTAGTTGTTAGCAATGCTGGAACGCCTCTTATAAGATCCATAAAGTATTCCGAGTTCTATACATTTCAAGACATATTTACTTCTAAATTTTCATTGATTACCAGCACATTGCATCATAGTGACCTATCTGATTGACCTCAAACATGGTAACTGAGTCTACAAAGTAAGTCATCAAAGTTTCCAGGTACACCAAAAAGATTGTTTATATATTTTCCAAATTTTGTTTTCACCTTTATAATCCACGAGAGGTGTTAATGGAGCCATGTCTTAATTCAGCTGAAAGGGCTAAGCTTTTGGAATTGTAATACCCTTTGTTTGACAAGGTTCCGCTTTTTGTTGCTGGGGAATTAACACAAATCCTTGAGAAACTTGCAATATCCATTCTTAAAAAAGAAAAAGTTCACAAACACGTAAATGACACAACTTCTGAATACACACATAGAACAACGTCTCCGAAAGTGTCACCAAAACTTGCCAGCACAGACACAATTCAACGATATTTCATAAAGGCAAAAGAGCAGTACAATTACAAACCTGAACCACTAAGACCGGTTATCCATATGACACACCCTTTTTGCATAAGTAACTCTTGCCTATCAAATTTCTCCACTGGACATTTGTGCCATACGATGTTCGTCGACTTCCCTACGGTTGCCATCTGGTGGGAATTTTTTCCTATTCATAAGAGGTACTTCAAATCAGAACCCAGAACTTGATCCGACGAAAAAAATGTATAATAAACCATGACTTCGGAACCATGTTCTGATCAGAATCTAGATTGTGCAAACGCAAAAAAGACAACAAGAAGAACAACAATAAAGTCTATAAGCTCAAGAGTCAAGGCCTCATGGGAATCTAGCAAATCAAAACAAATAGAAAAAATTTCTTACTGTGTAGACGATCTCCATACACTATAATTTTTTTATTAAATATTTAATATATGAATAATGAATAGAAGAATTGAATTAATTTAAAAAGAATAAACTTAATAAAAATATTAAAAAATTTTAAAATTTAAAAAAAATGATATGTCAAGGTTGGAAGGTAGCGTAGCGTTACTCAAAACAAATAAAGCCCCGTAAATATTACAACGTATTCGCAGAATTAGCTGAACTTCCCACTGCTTAAAGCCTCGTTAGTTTTCGGATTAGATGATATAAGATAAAAATTAAAAATTGAATAAAATATTATTAAAATATATTTTTTAATCTTATTTTTATTTTAAAATTTAAAAAAATTAAATTATTTATTTTATTATGTATGAAAATTTAAAAATTTTATAATGATTAAATAAAATAAGATGAGATAAATTATGAAAACAAACAAAATCAACTCATTTGAGATGGACGACAGCTTTTATTAAATACAAATAATTAAATCTCCGAATATAATAAAATCTACATCAAATTAAATTTTTCGTAAGGTGGAGAGTTGAAGATTTTAACTATTTAAACTGGTTCAAATTTTAAGAGATATGGCTGGGTTTGCTTGGAAAGTGGGGGAAATCCCCTTTTTAACTTTTTTTTTTTTTTGAATTTGAGTTGTCCAATAAAAAGTGATAGTGAGTTAAGATGAAATAAATTGAGATAAAAATTAAAAGTTAAATAAAATATTATTAAAATATTATTATTATTTGATATTTAAAAAATTAAATTGTTTATTATATTTTATGTGAGAATTTGAAAAAATTGTAGTGATAAGATGAAATAAAATACTTTTACCATTCAAATGGGACTATCAATATAAATATGAGTGGCAATATGTGACACAATCTATAAACCCAACACGAACACGATACGAAATTAATTTAAGATATTGTGGTTATTAATAAATATAGATTTTAACTTTTATATGAAATTATATTAATCAGGAAAAATAAATTATGCCTTTCAGTTCAATCCATTTACATGAAACAAACGAGTTTAAATAAGTCGTATCGTGTTAATATATTTTTAATTAATTATTAAATGGATTAAAATGGGTGACACAACCCGATCCGCTATTTAAATGGATTAAGTTAGATTTGAAAGTTTGACACGTTTAACTTATTGGATTAAGTTCAGATTGACTTATATAATCGAATGTCTATGATTTGACACAACCTGAAAACACGATTTACGACCCCCTAAATATAAAGAATAAGAAATACTGCATAGCTTATTTTATGTGTATACTTTTTAACTAAAGGTTCCTCAAATTCTTACATGGAATCCTTGACCCTAGAAAGTTTAAAGCTCGTTCTGATCATCATCTTATTTATCATCTTATTTGATCCTTCAGACAACTGTGTAGTCTTCCATTAGTACGGTTTTACAAGTTATCGCGCTCTTCCACCAGAAGCCTCATGGCCAACATTCCAAAGCCACGGCAAACACTTTACACAATATTTTATATAATTATAATTTAAAATAAGAGAAATATTTCGTAAAACTATCATCACTTTTTAAATTTACCATTTATTTTTGTTCTTAGAAATAAAATTAAAAAAAAAAAAAGAGAAGAAAAGGAAGTTCGGGTAGCTACGCTTAAGAACATTAGTATTGGTTTCTCTATATGCATCTTTGAATAAAATAATAATAATATTTTATTATTTTTATTATTTATTTTCTTTCTAATTTTTTTTTAAATTTTTATTTTACAATTAGCACTATTACAAATTCTATCATTTAGCATCCACTTAATTTTTTTTTTTAAATTCTATCCATTGGTGGAGAGAGAGGGGAAAGAGAGAGAAATAAATAGTAAAATAAGATTTGAAGAGTACATAGTACATTTTTAAATTTAAAAAATTACTGTTTATAATTATGTAAATATTTAAATTTGCATAATTTAATGCAGTCAAATTTGAAGTCATATTATGGAAAGGGTTTTATTACACAACCTCCTACTATTCACCTATACTCCACACTCTACCTTTTTCTTTTTCTTTTTAAATTTTTTTAATCAAATATTTTTTATATGAATAGTGAATAAAAAATTTGAAATAGTTTTAAAAAAAAAATTTTAAAAATTATAAAATATTATAAAATATGGAATGTGGAGTATGGATAAATAGTAAAAAGGTATATAGTAAAACTTTTTTCATAACAAATAATCTTCACAATTTCTTACTATTTATACGTTGGTGCAACGATGCATAATCTATTAGCTTGCTTTAATATTGCGTATAAAGAGCTTGAAAAGGCAGAGAGAGTACCCGAAATGACAACACAATCATTAATCAATGACGCAGCATTATTAGAGTAACCTGCGGTTGCTTTAACCGGCTTAAGGAAGCTGGATTTAACATCGACGCCATGGAGCGCTGCTAATCTCTTGTCGGCCTTATGATTCAATCCTATCGCATTAGTCTCCCAGAGACTCGCAGACCCCAACTTCAAGGCCATTCTAGGACAGATTGAGCAAGCACGAGGAGTTCCGACTGGGAGCAGGGTGGAAAACTTGATTTCAGAGAAATCAGCGAGACGGAGTGGATGGAAGAGCTGAGGTTCCGGGGATAGAGAGGATTGGAAGGTGGCGTACTCGTATGTTTTAAAAATGTGCCTGTGTGTACTTGTGTGGGGGGTGGGGGAGTGGAAAGCCTTGCTGTTATTTGGTGGGCGGTGAGGGAGACTTCCAATGGGGGAACTAGTGTTCTTTCCTTTAAAAATAATGGAAATTGGAACTGAAGGATTGTGAAAGAAAAGAGGAACGCTAGATATATCCTTCATTTTATTTTATCTTATTATTATAATTTTTTTAATTTTTCATACAAAATACAATAAATAATTTAATATTTTAAATTTTAAAATATTATTATTAAAAAATAATATTCTAACAAAATTTTAATCAAATTTCATTTAAAATCATCTCACTATCTAAATGGAGCCATTTTATATATAAGTTTTGTACAAATCTTTTATAAAAATGAAAGTTTCATAAAAAAAAATTACACTATAGTTGAAAGTCTTGAGGCATTTGTTGGTAAGGTCCTTAGTCTCTTTCAAAAGATCACAGATTAGGAAAAGCAATAACCTGGATAGACTGGTAGGAAAATGATAGATCTGCAGTAGAGGAACAGTCAACCCACGCCTCTAGAATGGCGCGTGAAGGCCACTCGTCGGTGGAATGGAGGTGGGGTCTAGCCGATCTGAAGGATCGGAGGGTGGGGAGTCTCCTGGTGCCGCACATGTAGCTGGCAGAACTGTCAGAGTGCGGTGGCGCATGAAGACCACGTGCGGAAACAAACCCCGCGTGAGGGCAACGCTCCGACATTTTGGGCACGGTTCCTTGTCGTCTCAGTAGATCAGTGGGAGGGGAACATCGTGGTAGGGTACGTGTCGACTGTTTATGGCTGAAGTGCAACAGATCTAAAGAAATCCGCGCCGTTAAAAAAAAACTACTATAAAAACATATTCACAAATAGGTAATAAAAATGAAGAGGAAAGGGAAATGGAGAGGTAGGTGAAGCTGAGGCTCACTCCTCCCTCTCCAACGACGGCAATTGGAATTTGTTTTCCTTTTAGAGAGAAAGTAGAGAGCTTCTCTCTCTAGAAAAGGTGGAGCAGGTTGACCCTTTAGAGCACTGGCATTGAGTCCAATCTTCAAAATTTTATGATTTTTGTTTTAAAATGCTGGCATTAGATTCACTATATACCAAAATCTCAAGCTTTTAGCTACAGGAACTCTGCCTTCATCTTAAAATTTGGCGAACTCCTGTTGATTGGCTATCCACATTATTTTATTAGTGAAATAAGATTTATAGATTATTTCAGCTCCAAATGTTCACATCCTTTTTTCTTTGTGCATAAACCTGAACCCCAAATTAGAATGAAGAAAAAATTTAATTAGAAAAAATAATTTAAGTATCAAATTAAATTATTAGTTAATATATAGTTAGTGCAATTGTAAAATATGAAAGAAAAAAATAAAAATATTATTATTAAAAAAGTAATATTATATTATTATTTTGATAAATCCAATGACTAATCTAATGTGAAGTTATGGATAAGAAGGTTTTAGATATATGAAAAATATGTACTTTTCATCAAAATTTAAAGATAAATTTGATGAGTCGAATGCTAGTGCTCTTAAGACTAGTTAACTTGGCCTAGCTAGTATATAGCAATTTCTGTTGAATTACTACGTACGTTCCTGTCCCAGCTTGGAACAGCCTACATTTCAAAAATAAAAATTCTTCACGACCTCCTACTATTCACCCACATTCCACATGTCATATTTTTTAAAAAATTTTATTTATTTATTTTTTTTATCAAATATTTTTTATATGAATAGTGAATAAAAAATTTGAAATATTTTAAAAAGAATAAAATTGTGGAGTAAAACCCTTTCAAAAACGTGGACAAAGTATGTACCATGCATAAAACAACAGCGATGCAGTATGGCCGGAGGTCATGACCCCGAGTACTGTGACCCATGACGTGCATGGTTTCAATTCAATTCGCAATATTACTAATATCATTTGCAGAGATATAGATTGGATCTTTCCAACTTTATTTTGGCATAAGGAGGAGGGTAGGTAGCTAGGTAGGCGAAGTTTAATTTCTTTGGAAGAGTAATCATGCTTATATAGTTCAAGTTTTAATTAATTAATGAAACATTTCTCAGAATTCACTTGTACGTACGTACGTGGAAATTAAAACATAAATTATTCTGTGCATGTGATGTAACAGCTGACCAAACATTTATATTTGCGGGCCCTCGTATAAATGTGGCCACTCAATACCACACATTACTGCTATTAATAATATAATTAAGTATATGCAGCACGCGCGAGAGCTGTCACACAACACAAATATTATATATTATATATATGCATTATTTATTTACTACAGAGAATTGGTAGGCAAATATATATATATATATAACTGGCCAATCATATCAGCAAGATACAACTACTTCATTAATTAATTGTTATATTTTGCACCTAATTATTTTTTTGTCATTCGATTTTGTCTGATTTGGTTTGGTACCTCAATTGACGATTGTCGACGTGATATTGACTGATTGACAAAATGTTGTTTAAATTACTAACGATGCCAACGCTTGCAGCTGAAAATTATCAGCCGTGAGTGCTAGCTAGCAGCTGGCTGCCGACAATCCTCAATGCATGTCGGCCGACGATCTTTCTCCTCTTCTCTTCCTTTCCCTTCATTCTGATCATATATCTGTCATGCCCGCACAGTACTGTATTGGATTGATTCTTCCTCCGGTCTGTTCCTGTTATTGGGCCTTCGGGCCCTTGTAAAAGGTATATATTTGTCCTTCTTCCGACCGGCCTCATTAGGCATAATACGTATTAAGACTCGGACCGGTCATTGTTCGTTTTATAGTTGATGCCTGAAGGGGTTTGGTTGTCGGCCCATATTTAATGTCTAATCTGAAACTTCCATGCATCCTCTGATTGTCCCCATGCAACCTACTTAATGGTTCTTTATTTAATCGTAGAAAACCCACGTCTAATTAAATGCTGAAATTTTAAAACCTTTCAGTAGTTTGGCCTAATTATTAAATTAAATTAAAAAAAAAAAAAAACAAAGTAATGATGATCAGTTAATATTCGCACGGAGAAAACCAAATTAAATCACCACAGAATTTCCCAATTCCATTTCTGTACACAAAGCAGAGACAACAAGTGCAATAAGCTGGTCCTACAAACACGTGTCAAATTAATTAAACATCCAGCCTAGAAAATAACTGAAGGAGAGAGAGCACGTACGTAATTAAAAACAATTTTCTCTACTTAGGATATAATCTGTACGTACGTATTAGCCATGCTCAAATTCATGATCTCCTGCATCCTTTTGATCTATTGATCTGCGCATGCTTGATTTTCTACTCTCAATCCCATTCGTTGATGGTGATTTCGATATCCAGAACGCACTCTTTAATCCATTTATCAGCCTCTTCCGAATACAAGAGCCCTTATCCCAGGATGAAGACTCTGCTACTGCTTTTTCTCCTGATCTCACATGGCACCGCAAGCTGGCCGAAGAAGCAGATCCTCTTTCACCTCTTTCTATCTTATTCTCCGAGCCATAGTGGAAACTCGAAGACCGACCTGACCCCATTAAAATGCTTCTCTGCAATATGTCTGGCTCATTCAAGAGCTTCTTCATGACGTTTAGCTCTTTCTCCAGGCTCTGTATGCGAGAGCTCGTGGCATCCATTGCGGCCTTAAGATGGGCTGCCTGGCGAAGCGCCGCTTCACGCTGAAGAATCGCTCCGAGGGTTATGGGGCCGTCGTCTTTGCTGCTGCTCCTGATCCGTTGCCTGCGAGGTTGGATGTGATCCGCGGCAGTTCTGGAGATCAAAATGGAGCGCCGGGTGTTGAGCTGCTCCATCAACATGGCTCGGACTATGAATCTAAGTGGCATTATAGGGTTTTGCACTGCCTCTAAGAGGAGTTGGGATGAGAGCTTATTACAGTCAATGGAGTTGCATATTTGGGCTTTCAGGTCATCCGATATCTTGCCACTGTATCCCTGCAGGTATATGTAAAATGAATAAGGAGCATTTTTCTTTTCTTTTAAACAAAAAGGTTACCAAAATACAGAAAATATTGTTCCAAAAAGGAGACAACCTCTATTGATTAAGTAGGAACTCGTACATTTACAGAAGTAATTTGGAGATGCAGATAATAGCTGGCTTTATGTTACTTTTGGAGCAATTAAGATGGCAGCGATGTGTGTGTACATGTGTGTGTATCCCGTTTGTTCCCACTTAAAGAACAAAGGGCGCGGCTACTCTGCCGCCCCAGAGTTACCGCTGGGCTTACCGCCCAGTGTAACTTTTTTTTTTTTTTTTTTTTTCATTTTACTTTATGTATTTTTT
>QEOT01001140.1:10221-20286 GCA_003123785.1 Pterocarya stenoptera
AAAAAAAAAAAAAAAAAAAAAGACGAGCGGTCAAAAAAAGGTGTCAAAACAAGTGGGCAAAGTAGTTTTATTCAAGAACAAATTATGAAAAAATACAACAAGTATCAATTTGACTCAGATAACCTCAAACGAAATACATGATGATGATCAATTTGTAAATAATAATGAAATAATTTGTGTTAATTAAGATGTTTTATGTAATTTTAGAAAATGAAAAAAAAAAAAGTTAAATAAAAATATTATAAATTTAAAATATTGTTAAAATATTATTTTTATTTTATTATTTGAAAAAATTAATTTTATTTTTTGTATTTTGTTTAAAGTTTATGAAAGTTATAATGATTAGATAAAAATAAAAATCTTAAATTTAAAAATTATAAAATATTTATGTTAAATATTGAGATGGGTCGAGGTAAGCCTCAGTAGTGCCTGACCTTGAAGTAAAGATCAACCGTCCTGTAAAGCACGTCATGGCTCGTTAACCGACGGTGCATGGACTTCGCCACTATTAGAAAATCCTCGGGTGACATCGATACGACGTCGTCGAAACAAGCCACACTGACGCCGTCACCACCGCCACCCTCCAC
Source organism: Pterocarya stenoptera (assembly GCA_003123785.1). Lineage (NCBI taxonomy): Eukaryota > Viridiplantae > Streptophyta > Magnoliopsida > Fagales > Juglandaceae > Pterocarya > Pterocarya stenoptera. The sequence goes on from QEOT01001140.1 coordinate 10,809, forward strand.
TACTGAACTACTCAAGGCTTCAACACACCTGCTCACCAGATACGCCGTCGTTTCCGCCTCCGGAAGCAGAGGCAGGCACGACCGGAAAACTATGGACGCGTACTCTCGGTTAACGTTGATAATCCGACGGAAGTATTCCTCCGTTATCTGCATGAGGTTCTCCTCCTCGCCATCACAATTGGTGTCCGCCATTTCCAGTAGCTCGGCTGCCGTTCTGAGAGCAGCGATGTTGAACGGTGTCAGGACGATGTGGCTCCCGTAACAGAAGTCGGCTACAAGAGAGAAGGTTTCGGGCGTTATTTTGAGCGGTGGAGAGAGTGTGAAGTCCGAGATTTCCGTTATTTCTCGATTAAAGTAGGCGCTGCTCGTTGTCAGGGCATCCTATGAAGAAGATGAGACACATAATAAGTGACCCCTGGCTTTTCCATTAATTACTCACCTGCTAATGTCTGCAAATTAATTAGCACCTTATTGACGATGAAATTTTATTTTATTTTCGCCCCATCAGGGAAAAAAAAGTACAAACAGCACTCTTATTTATAAAAAAAATTTGAATGTGATTGTAATTACCAGGTGTCACCCAAGAAAACATCTTAGTTTATAAGCCAGTAACTCGACAGGAATCAATGGTAGATAAAAAAAGACAAGAAAATGGACCGTGAATCGACAACGGCTAACCTTGTGCAGATGGAAGCACCTTCCATGAACACGAACCAAGATGTCTGTCTTCTGCCCCCTTGCCAATGACCTAATTAAAAATAGTTGCTTAAGATATTACAGAGAGTTTTCTGCAACTCAAGTGAAACTGATATAGACGAAGAAAAAAAATCAGTAAAAATAGGAAAAAGAAGGGGAAATATGTAAAAGGAATTACGTGGGTACCATGCCTGTACTCTGGTATGGAGATCAGGAGTAGGAGGAGAGGAGAGATCAGTTGGAGAAAGAGAAGGGGAGGAGCAAGAGAATCCATATTCTTTTTCTTCATCTATCGTTTTCACAATACCTAGATGTTTCCAAGCCCTCATAGCGTTAATCTTAGGTAGTTTCTCCAGGCCCAGCAGCTCCAAATTGATCACAGAGAGAGAGAGAGAGTATAGCAGATAAAGAGTTTACCCGATCTATTCAAAAACTAATTTGAATAATAATGCTTCTGCTACGTCTCGGCCTATGAGGAGCATTAGGGTTTTGGGGAAGGTGGGCAATTCCGTGCTGGGTTATGAATGGGTGAGGTGTATTAATGGCACGCATGTGATGACTCATAAATGCTAGCCTTAACTCATCCTTTCATAACCTTTCGTTTTTTTATTTTTTATTTTTTTATTTTTTGAATTCTGACGTACTTCATGACCAGTTCTAGACAGAGATTAGTAGAGATGTCTCGGTGTTATGTCGGTGGAGAAATGATATTTGAAATTTCAACGATCCATTTCAATTTCTATCATTCTTTCATTATTTTTAATTTTTATTATTTTCTAATCATTTTATGATATAATATTAGATGATTAAAAATTATTTATTATATTTCACTAATAAATTTATCATTTAATACCACATCATAAGATGATAGAAATTAAGATGATAAATAAATTTTTTCTTGAAATTTTAGAGATAAACAACTTTGGCATATTTCTTTTATAAAAAAATGATAAAATTGTGATTTATGCAGAAAAAAAAAATTGAGTATTTTACGTGAATAAATAAATACGTAAAACTTTCACCTCTTAAAAATATATTTAGCATTACTCATATATTTTAAAATTTTGTATAGATAAATCTTTGATTCTAATCATCTAAATACCCTCTTCATCTTCCCATTTATTTAAATGAATGAAATTTAGATATTTGTGGCAATTTTGCATGCCATTGAAAATGTCCATTAATTATATGATTATGAGATCATTGGAGGCAAGGGTTGAGCTAATTAATGCGCATTAAATTAGTCTTGAATGTGCAAAATTGACATGTTTTGTCAAGGTGATCTAGTTTATGATCAACATCTCCTTATTTCTTTGCCAATCTAATACATGAAACAAACTTAAAACTATATTGTATTCTACACGGTAAAATTTCTTGAAATTTCTTTGTTTATGATTTCGTATCAAATTATTGATATTTGACACATCAATATTTAATATTTTCAAAACTTGATAGAATTTGAGAATTTTGAAGTGATAATACGAGTGATCATGAACATCATCCAGAGCTTTTTTTTTTTGGGTGCCATAGGGTTGTAAAATCAGACCCCGAATTGATGCCAATGTGGGCTTATATGACAGTAAGCCTGTCCCGAATAATTTGGGCTGTTTAAAAGGACCCAATTCAGTAAGTTTAAAGGATGTGGCCCGAATGATATGTCGCGGTCCCAACAAAGCTGACTCACAGCCACTCAATCGGAGGCTGGAACAAAACCCTACCTTTATACGGCACCGTTTGCAACGGATACCATTTCCTTTATAAATCCGAAGAAACCCTAGCCAATCTCCCCTTACTCTCCCATTCCGCCCAGCCGTTTCCTTCGAGAGAGAGAGCGCTAAGATGAAGTACAACCCCAGAGTCTCGAGCTCTCGCCGCAAAAGCCGGAAGGCACACTTCACGGCGCCGTCGAGCGTGAGGCGCGTGCTAATGAGCGCGCCTCTCTCGAACGACCTGAGGAGCAAGTACAACGTGCGGTCGATGCCGGTGCGCAAGGACGATGAAGTCCAGGTGGTGCGCGGGACGTATAAGGGTCGCGAGGGCAAGGTGGTCCAGGTGTATCGCCGGAAGTGGGTCATACACATCGAGCGGATCACCCGAGAGAAGGTGAACGGGTCCACTGTCAACGTCGGCATCAATCCATCCAAGGTGGTAATCACCAAGCTCCGCCTCGACAAGGACCGTAAGTCCCTCCTCGACCGCAAAGCCAAGGGTCGCTCTGCTGCGGACAAGGACAAGGGCTCCAAATTCACTGCCGAGGATATCATGCAGGCTGTCGATTAATTCAATATATCAAGGAAACATTTTTCTGGGACTATCAAGCTTCTGTTATTACCTTTAGTATGTTTTTGAATGTTATATTTGTTGGATCTAAATATTTAGGTCTCTCGGAGATCTGGATGTTTTGGTGTTTAAGTGATGAATGCGAAATTTCTGAGTTTCTGCTAATAATTGTTTTTGGGTTTGATTCATGTTTATAGGGTTTTGGTGATTCCCTTGCTGTTTGAAGTTAATTCTCTTAGCTGCATGGCTTTTAACTATGATATATTGATTAACAATGTGTGCGATTTCGATATTTGTACTTCTACTAATGTTGTGATCTTTGACAGACATGTATTTTAACTCGAATTCTTGAGGCTCATTTGCACCTTACTGGTTTAGAGATTCTAGGTGATGTATGTACTTAGTTGTATGCTTTTGTAGGTCTTGTTTAACTTGTAGTTTGTGATTTTATTTTTCTGAGATGTGAATGTCAGTATTGATCATTTGGGTCTTTGCCAAATGAATTTTATTGTGATAATCATGATGCTGCTTTTGTGACTGTTGATGCATAAGATTGGTAAATGTCAGATGCTAATTAGATATCCCTTACACTCTCCGTGTCCTTCAACGAGGAATGCACATCTTTTTTATCAATTAAACTTATAAAAAAACAAATTTTAATTATATAAATGAAGAGGGACTGTACATCGTTTGGTGTGACCCAATTTAATTTTCCCATGATAAAGCATTAATGTCTATATTTTTGTTATACTAAGTATAGAATGATTCTAACCCGTTCGCTTGTAATCATATGTTGATTATACTTATTAAGGTGTAGTTGATTCGAGCAATTTTGTTTCATGTAGATCTTCTTAATTCGGGCTTGAATGGATAATTGTATTGCTTCAAGTTGTTCTTTTGAACCCTTGATCATGTTTTCGTAGTTGATTTTGGTGTTATTGCCCATAAAGAAAGTATGTGCTTTTGATGTAACCTGAATTAGTTCAGAGTTGAGAGAGTGTTCTGTTATTTACAACTCTGGTGTAATAAATACATCAGAGAAACACTTCATCTACAAAGACACAAAGGCAAACTTTTGTGATATGTTAGATATACTTTACAGTAAAAAGATTGTAAAAGGAATTTACAATCGGACATGTCACATCAATCAGTGAGTTTATTTTTGTAGCTCTTCTACAGACAACAGCTGGGGGCAACTCCCGCGGCATCGGCTAACACGTCAGTCGAAAAGAAAATGGACCAAAGACGACATGGAAAAAAAAAACAAGTAGCGCAGGTTGCTAGTGATTTTCTGTCCAACAATTTATCAAACATTATACATACATGCATTCTTAGCACCATCTCAGCAGCTCTTACGCATTTACACTGCTTCTTACTTGGCATTTACACTGCTTCTTACTTGATACAACCAAACCAATAGCAAGTTTCTTAACATTCCAAATACAATGAACTCTACATAACTCTAACATCTACAACTATTCCTGAAATCATAAAGCTTAACTTGGTTCCAAGCGAAGATTTAGATTTCAGAAAAAGAAGAGATTGCGTTGGGTCTGGAAGAAAAACTCTGCCATTTTGGGTCTGGAAGAAAGAAGAGATTGTCGTCATCGTCATCTTCGGGTCTGGAAGATATTTAGCATTACTCATATTTTAAATTTCTGATATAAATAAATCTTTGATTCTAATCATCTAAATACCCTCTTCATTAATTAGATATTTGTGGCAATTTTGCATGCCTTTGAAAATATCCATTAATTATATGATTATGAGATCATTGGAGGCGAGAGTTGAGCTAATTAATGCGCAATAAATTAGTCTTGAATGTGCAAAATTGACATGTTTTGTCGAGGTGATCTAGTTTATGATCAACATCTCCTTAAGTTTTCGCAAATCTTATACATGAAACAAACTTAAAACTATATTGTATTCTACACGGTAAAATTTCTTGAAATTTCTTTGTTTATGATTTCGTATCAAATTATTGATATTTGATCACATCAATATTTAATATTTTCGAAACTTGATAGAATTTGATAATTTTGAAGTGCCATGAACATCATCCAGAGCTTCTTTTTGGGTGCCATAGGGTTGTCAAATCAGACCCCGAATAGATGCAAATGTGGGCTTATATGAAAGTAAGCCTGTCCCGAATAATTTGGGCTGTTTAAAAGGACCCAATTCAGTAAGTTTAAAGGATGTGGCCCGAATGATATGTGGCGGTCCCAACAAAGCTGACTCACCACTCAATCGGAGGCTGGAACAAAACCCTACCTTTATACGGCACCGTTTGCAACGGATACCATTTCCTTTATAAATCCGAAGAAACCCTAACCAATACCCCATTACTCACCCATTCTGTCCAGCCGTTTCCTTCGAGAGCGAGAGAGAGAGAGAGCGCTAAGATGAAGTACAACCCCAGAGTCTCGAGCTCTCGCCGCAAAAGCCGGAAGGCACACTTCACGGCGCCGTCGAGCGTGAGGCGCGTGCTGATGAGCGCGCCGCTCTCGAACGACCTGAGGAGCAAGTACAACGTGCGTTCGATGCCGGTGCGCAAGGACGATGAAGTCCAGGTGGTGCGCGGGACGTATAAGGGTCGCGAGGGCAAGGTGGTCCAGGTGTATCGCCGGAAGTGGGTCATACACATCGAGCGGATCACCCGCGAGAAGGTGAACGGGTCCACTGTCAACGTCGGCATCAATCCATCCAAGGTGGTAATCACCAAGCTCCGCCTCGACAAGGACCGTAAGTCCCTCCTCGACCGCAAGGCCAAGGGTCGCTCTGCTGCGGACAAGGACAAGGGCTCCAAATTCACTGCCGAGGATATCATGCAGGCTGTCGATTAATTCAATATATCAAGGAAACATTTTTCTGGGACTATCAAGCTTCTGTTATTACCTTTAGTATGTTTTTGAATGTTATATTTGTTGGATCTAAATATTTGGGTCTCTCGGAGATCTGGATGTTTTGGTGTTTAAGTGATGAATGCGAAATTTCTGAGTTTCTGCTAATAATTGTTTTTGGGTTTGATTCATGTTTATAGGGTTTTGGTGATTCCCTTGCTGTTTGAAGTTAATTCTCTTAGCTGCATGGCTTTTAACTATGATATATTGATTAACAATGTGTGCGATTTCGATATTTGTACTTCTACTAATGTTGTGATCTTTGACAGACATGTATTTTAACTCGAATTCTTGAGGCTCATTTGCACCTTACTGGTTTAGAGATTCTAGGTGATGTATGTACTTAGTTGTATGCTTTTGTAGGTCTTGTTTAACTTGTAGTTTGTGATTTTATTTTTCTGAGATGTGAATGTCAGTATGGATCATTTGGGTCTTTGCCAAATGAATTTTATTGTGATAATCATGATGCTGCTTTTGTGACTGTTGATCCATAAGATTGGTAAATGTCAGATGCTAATTAGATATCCCTTACACTCCCCGTGTCCTTCAACGAGGAATGCACATCTTTTTTATCAATTAAACTTATAAAAAAACAAATTTTAATTATATAAATGAAGAGGGACTGTACATCGTTTGGTGTGACCCAATTTAATTTTCCCATGATAAAGCATTAATATCTATATTTTTGTCATACTAAGTATAGAATGATTCTAACCCGTTCGCTTGTAATCATATGTTGATTATGCTTATTAAGGTATAGTTGATTCGAGCAATTTTGTTTCATGTAGATCTTCTTAATTCGGGCTTGAGGCATTGATGGATAATTGTATTGCTTCAGGTTGTTCTTTTGAACCCTTGATCATGTTTTCTTAGTTGATTTTGGTGTTATTGCCCATAAAGAAATTATGTGCTTTTGATGTTAACCTGAATTAGTTCAGAGTTGAGAGAGTTCTGTTATTTACAACTCTGGTGTAATAAATACATCAGAGAAACACTTCATCTGCAAAGACACAAAGGCAAACTTTTGTGATATGTTAGATATACTTTACAGTAAAAGATTGTAAAAAGAATTTACAATCGGACATGTCACATCAATCAGTGAGTTTATTTTTGCAGCTCTTCTATAGACAACTATTGGGGGTAACCCGGCGGCATCGGCTAGCACGTCAGCCGAACATGGAAAAAAAAAAGTAGCCCAGGTTGCTAGTGATTTTCTGTTCAACAATTTATCAAACATTATACATACATGCATTCTTAGCACCATCTCAGCAGCTCTTACGCATTTACACTGCTTCTTACTTGATACAAACAAACCAATAGCAAGTTTCTTAACACTCCAAATACAATGAACTCTACAGAGCTCTAACATCTACAACTATTCGTGAAATCATAAAGCTTAACTTGGTTCCAAGCGAAGATTTAGATTTCAGAAAAAGAAGAGATTGCGTTGGGTCTGGAAGAAAAACTCGGCCATTTTGGGTCTGGAAGAAATAAGAGATTGTTGTCATCTTCAGGTCTGGAAGATCTTTAGGGCTTTGCAGGAAATCATAAAACTTAACCTGGTTCCATCATTGTGAGGATGCTTGGGTTGCTGAGAATATGAAAATCTTGAATAAAAATACTCGCTGGGATACACTTTCAACTAAACTCTTGCAAGATTGGAGGTGGATATGGTTTCTTCATTTTGAGATGCTTTACAATTTCAGAGTAAGATAAAGAGGTGTGGATAGCATATGTTGGATCCTATCCAAGAGGCACAAGTTTGAAGTGAAGTCATACTATAAGGTTTTAACTTTACCCACAAATTCCTCATTTCCTTGGAACAACATTTGGACTGTGAAGGCCCTTTTGACTATGGCTTTCTTTGTACTTAGACAGTGGCATTGGGTCAGATCTTTATTGTGAAGTTGCAAGAAATTTGTGGTGTTTGCGACGTATGGGAGTTGGCGTTGATTGTATTAGACTCAAAGTGGTACCTTCCTCTGTCCAGATAGCACATGAGAATGAGAACAGGGATACCTCTGAAACCTCAGCAGATCAGGCCCATTAATTTCCATCTTTATGGCTCTTGTGGTTCTTGGCTCTAGGTTGTTCTTGGCTCTAGATGGTTTGGTAGTCGTGCGAGTTTGCATGCCGAAAGCCTTCATCTCCCAGGTCTGCGATAGCATTCTCGGGCTCCTCGACTCCAATCTCGTCCCTCGACCTCTGCCAGTGAGTCCAAGGTCTTCTATTTGAAGATGAAGGGGGATTACCATCGCTACTTGGCCGTGTTCACGTCTGGGGATGAGAGGAAAGCCACTGCTGAGGATACCATGCTGGCATACAAGGCTGCTCTGCCTTCGAGCTGTAACGAACAAAGTCGTTTAAGTTTTTTGCCAAGTCAGACGCGATACCGCGGGGGTGTCCCAAGCCGGTTGTCTATAGACTTTTTCTTATTTTTGTGAGATTTCTTTGAGGATCTAGCATTTCTCACACATCAATTAATGTGACTGTAAGATCTAATATATTCACCAAAAGTACCAAAATTTTATTTACAGAAACCTGTATTGCACGCTTTCGTATCATCGGTGTTTCTAATCTTAGTGGGAAACCTGGGCATTAATAGCATGGCAATGCATGTGTTTCAGACAATTAGTGCTGCCTCTGATAAATGACTTAATTTTAGTTCTACATTATTGTCTGTGTTAGATGAATTTCATTCGGAACTTAGTGAGGAGCTTTTTCTTTCTTTGACATGTCGAGCTGCTTTGAGTCAAGTGATGGAACCTAGAATAGTCTTGTAAGTTGCAGGCCTCTGTATTTACATTTCACTCTGGTCAATAACTTGTACGTTCGGCATGGTGCCCTCCTTAATTTTAGTTACGCACCCCAGGTGCCGTGAAGTGTGAGAATATTAATAGCGATGGTGTTCGAAGCCTCCATCTAATGTCGAAATACCCACACAATATATTTCACAAAATATTACAAACACATGTTTTAAATTGAGGGTTTTTGTAGAGTGATGTTATTTTATAAAGTATTTTACTAAACTACCATTCATTTTAAAACATAATTGTATAATGTGTTGTAAAAAATGACGTGTGTTTATCATTTAAATGCGGCACAAACATGAGCTAAACTCGAGATGTAGATCAAGAGATTGGGACACAAGGCCACTGAGGTTTGTCTTCGATACCAGCGCAGTGATCGAACACTTCTTTCCCTCATAAATTGTTGCATCCAGTTGGGACACTGATGTTTACGTCAAATCCCTATATTCCCAGTACTCAATGTGTCGCTGCATTCATCAACCTCTGTGCAGGATAGTTTCTCTAGCCTGTACGGACGTCACACTTTGAATTCCCTCTCCTTGTACCGTATTTGGAGAATTTTATGTAACGAGGTTGTAGCATTTGCGAGGATCTGGTTATTATTAGTCAGATACGTGGTTATGTTTGAGATCCCACTCTACAACTTTAAAGGCTTTGTGTCGTTATGCTTTGGAAGCATTTGGATCTTCGTTGTCATGCTTTAAAGTGCCTGAAATGGAACCGATTTGCAATCCCAAGGGACATGTTTCAAAGGTACGACTGTTACATCTAAATAGGCTTGGTAATCTTAAA
>QEOT01001140.1:33117-67913 GCA_003123785.1 Pterocarya stenoptera
CTTGACCTGAACTTTAAGAACTGTACATAATAGTGAGAAAGAAGACCCATTGAAGTGATGTCAACCATGAACTTAAGAATCGCAGTAAGCATCTTCACTGTAATTGATAGTCTTTTTTGTTCGGTTTTAACATATTCTACAGAAAAATTCAAAATCGTCAGTCACTTCGGCACATAAGAAGGCAAGAACATAAAGCTACAAATATGGGATTTAATATTAGGGAAACTATAGTGCACTGACGGTGAAAATTAAGATCTTAAAAAATCATACAGATTTCAAGAAGTAATTTAATAGTACTACAAAGTTGTCCAATGTGGCAGAACCATAAAGCGTAACCTACCTTAAGTGCAGAAGAGTGGCAGTTCAATTGTTCAGCGAATTAAGAAAAAATTTATATTTTTTTTAATGGATTATTAACGAAACTACGAAAGAACACAAGGATCACAAAAAAGAGAAATGCTTACCGTCCTATCAGCCACATACAGATGAGCACACAAAAATGCTAGACAAAACTGAGTTCTTAACATGCAAAAGCAGGTCATTGCTATCATAGCCATTCTCATGATCTTGAAAATCATAATTAAAAATCCAACCTCATCGATCCCTATGCTCAAAGTATAGATATTTTCCGAAGTTTGGACCACAACCTCCTGTGGTTGGGAGAAAATTCCTAATTGGCCATAATAGTCCAAGGAGAGATGGCTAGTGCAACTCAGTTTCAATGTATGGCATAAGTGCATATCAATACTTTTCTGATAAGGGGCCAACATTCATATATAGCTTGTAATGTCAAGCCATCTAAAGATCTGCTCTAGCTCAACAGTTGGACAAGAAATATATGGTTTTGAAAATAACTGTCAGCACTTCTCATCACATCACTTGATAGACCTAACAAGCAAGCGTATCCAATCTGTGTAATTTGTGACCTATCCATGATTCCTTACCACTAGCACTTGGACTGGAGCCATCTGTTTGAGGTTCTCTGTGTTGCTGTCCACGACTGGCTGCCTTATGGGTAGCGTGCTCAAATTCAAAGGGAGTTTTGCCGTTCTTTGCAGAGTTAAGTGCTCCAAGTAGCTTCTCTACACAGTTAAGCACGTGATCCACTGCATGTTCTAACACAGTTGGCTAAAACATAAGATAGAGTTGGAAACCCATCAGTGACAGGTTCCTTAGAATCCCAAAACCAGGATAAAAGAATATTATAAATAAATACTTGCCTCCTGAAATGATCTCAAGGAATCGGTGCTATTGTTCTTCTTAGTACCTCGAAGTTTTGTACTATGTATAGTAACGTTTTGAAGAGTCATATGTAGTGCAAGGGCTGTATATGCAAAAATGGGGGGTACGTCCATGTATTCACAAAGCATGCACTGCACAATGCTGACTTCAGAGATGATTTTTAAAGCAAAAAATGATGTTTCAAGCATTTGAGTCCCCAATATAGCCTTCTGAGAGTCCTCAGATATTAGCAAGTCCCTGATTTGCCAGCTATTCCTATGGCAATAGAATAATCCTCCTCAAAATTTAACTGTAGTTTTCCATTGACATTTTTCCATTGAGCTGAAATTTTGCCAATGCACTTAGATTTCTTCCCTTTTGCAGAGGAAACACAATTCTTTGGTGCTTCAGTTCCAAATTTTATATGGCAATGATAGGCAGCTTTCTGCAAGCATAGTGTTAGAGCGTCAAACATATCATCAAATCCATCACAAGAAAGGAACAATCTGTGGGCAGACCTCACTTCAGCTTGCCTTTCCACATTGGCAGATATACCACTACAATTAGTATCAAGGTCCGTACATTCCTCAAAAAGCCCAACAGCATCATTTGGAGAAATGGGGGAAACAATATTGAATTCAGAAGATTGAGCACGTGCAGTAGATGCAGCAGCAAACAAGAACTTCACTTTTTCACCAGCAAGTAGCTCCTTAAGGGCATTTTTGTAACATGGCTCTGTTGCTAGGCTGTTGCAAAGGTAGACAGCAGCAACAAGTAAACCCTCAATCTGATCAGCATTTAGCTTGTCAGGTGACAAAACCAAACTAATGAAAACTCTAATGAGTTCCATCAGAGACTTGAGGGATGCCCCTTCTGATACAAAATATTCACAAAACCTTGCTCCGGCCATAGGAGACCTCTTAATTAGTGTAACACAGCGAGTGCATGCTCCTCCAACAGGTACTTTTGAGGGGAAGTATGATGGCATAAGCAGTTTTGTGATTTTCTGAGCAACAAGAGGTTGATCATTCACTAGCGTAGATAATAAGACATCCAAGCTTACCACCTACAGAGAAATACGACGAGTAAAATCAACCAACCAAATGGATAAAGGCAACAGATAAAACCAGTGCAGTGCAATGTTTGATCTGAGAACACACTATACCTTATTAAACTGGAAATTTCACATGTCCCTTAAAAGGAGGAGGAGATCTGCTACAGAAACTCAAACCGAAATGACATTGTCCAGCATCAGATGCCCCAGTCGTTAAGGAAGTGACGGTTTTAATTTGTTTAGAGCCAATCAAATCAATTTCAATTTTTTCATGATCATTGGGACAATACTACAAGAGATGGTTTTAATTGGAAATCCAAAAGATCAAGGCAAAAATGTTTAGAATTCAAGGACAAATTCTCTCCAGCCCGTGAGAATGATGCAAAGCCAAACTGACCTATCATAAGAAGGTGAATCTGCGCATATATGGCAAGAAAAGCTTAATGTTCCTTTTTTGCAATATGGAATTATGAGTTTTTTTTTTTTTTTCCTCAAATCATCTATTTGCATTCATGTTTGCCTTCTTAGGAAATATTCCATTTCAAGTCTTGGAAGTGATTATATCGATTTTAGCCAAAAACAATTTTTGATAAAGTAAAACTTTTTAAAGCCAAATTTTTGGCAGGATTCTTGTTTACTAACGCATTTAGTTTTCATGCAATAATTGGATTTTTCGTTTTTGGGAAAATTCTCATAATTTCGAATTTTACCATTAATCAATATGTTTCAGAGCTTTCTCTCTGTTTTGCATCTTTTCTCAATCTTAATCCCTATATGTTTCAGAGTTCTCTGTGTTTTGCATCTTTTCTCAATCTTAATCCCTAATTTCTGTTGATTAACTAGCATTCAGAATAATCCTAATTCTATCTAGCGTCAAATAACTTAGGGCATGCCCCACCAAATGGCATTCCAAAGCAAGCATGACCAAACACTCAGAAAAATAAATTGAAGACGGATAGTACTAGTCAACCGCCCAGGGTTTATCGCTAGTGCAAAATTTTTGTTTTCCTTTTTTCGTTCAAACATTTTTAAAACATCTTTAAACTTTTTTTTAAATACACAAATTCATAATACTCACTTCCTTAATCATTAAGTAAAAAAATTAAGTTAAATACATGAACAGTCAAAATGAGGAGGCAAAACCATGGGGCAGTTCGCATTTTCCATTGAAGATACCAGAAGTTCATTCTAGCTTAAAGATTGGCAAATAATTTCTAGGTTCATCTGACAGAATTCTCTACTTAAATAGAAGCAATATATAAATGAGAATAACTTTTAGATAAGTAACAGAGATAAACTAGCATAATTTCACATAACATAGGATTGTTAGCAGCTCCATTTGAAAGAAAGGAGCTTTCAATAAGACAGACACAACTACTGTGTTGAAATCTATGCATATGCAAAATTTAAGGGTACTTAATTCTATTCAGGAAAATTAAGCCAGTTGCCTGCTATAGTGAAACATACTTTGACCTTTTAGCAAATGAACTCCACTCCAACCCCCCCCCCCCCCCCNAAACTAAGAATTGATTCAGGAAAACAGCTTCTGTTCAACACAAACACACCAGTTGTAATGAACCCAATTAACTTTGAAGGCTTGATGGGCCTCTAGCTAATTTGTCTTCCTTGTTGTTCAGCTGAGTTACTGAGTTTGTTTTAGTGGGCTGGATTTGTAATGTTGGCCCAAATTTTATTAGCTTTAGTTATTTGCCTTAGACCTTAGTTTCTGAATTGGCCCAGGGCCTTAGTCATTGCTGTCCAATTAGGGGTTCCTTCCAGTATATGTACTGGGGGTAATCTTTGTGGGAGGAGATCTGGAATCGAGTGAATTGTCAGAACTTTTATGGAGGAATTTGGGTGAGCTCGAATACACCCATGCGTAGGAATATAGTGGCCCTTTTATCATCTTCATTCTCTGATTCATCTACCATTAGACTGAGAGCAAGTGAGGTCCCAGTTTGAAAATAGAATAACTCCAATTGAGAATGGAAATGGCTTGCTGATAAATAATAGAAATTGAAGACACTCACAACACAACTCAAGCCAACTTAACCATATCCAAATCCTATGAGCTACTTGTATATAAAAAAAAAAAAAAACATGTAGTCTGAATCCAGGCTTTATGAAAGTTCATGAAGGAGGCCAGGAAAAACCAACATTATTATTTTTTTTTATAAGTAAAGGAAAAACCAACATTATAAGTAAAGGAAAAACCAACATTATGAATTTTGCAAAATTAAACAAGCTATAAAAAATCAGTTCACATGCAATCAAGATTCAGCAAATAGCAAGGTCATCCAAAAAACCCTAATTACCGATCTAATCCGTATTTGCCGTAATAGTTACACGCATGCGACCGTAATTTGGGAAGGAGGAAAAAGCTAGATTCCGTACCACTCCAGCATCGCTGTAGGTGGAGACAGAGAATTTCTGATCGGAGGAGTAGTCCTTGGTCAGAAGATCTAGAGAGCAAGCAACAGCAAAAGGTTATAGCTGCAAGAATCAAGAATCAAGAAAAGGAAGGGGGAAGCATAGGGAAGGCTAGTGAGATTAGATGGTCGGTGAGTGGGTGAGATTTACCTTTGGCTTTCTTGCCTATGTCCGAGAAGAGCCCCGGTCCCTTGCCCATCTTCTCGCAGACTCAGAGCGAGAGGTGAGGAAATGGGATTTATATATATATATATATACTAGGAATGGATAATCTGCCCTGCACATCTGTACAGCTTAATTTTACATAATTTTTTATTTTCTAAACAAAGAAATTATTTTAAAAAGTAGAAATAATAAATTATAAAAAAAAAAAAAAAAATAAGCTTATCATCTTCAATACAGTAACATATAATTTTTCATTTTTATCATTCAATTTAAAGATATATATATTGATGTTTAAATATGTGTGTTTACACATCAAGAAAAAAAATAAAAAATCATATATTAGTGTGTGGTATAGAGATGATAAATAGTATTTAAAAAAAATCATTTTAAATCTAATATCTTTATTTTAAATCTAGCCGATGATTTTTAAATTGAGTCAAGTGTTTTAAAATTTTCTAAATATTTTACCAAAGTCATTTTAAATGAGGTATTTATAGTGTTATTGAACAAGACTAATTTTCAAGTAAACCTTTTTAAATTTTAGACTTTCGAAAATAATATAATTTTAAAAAATTAATCTATTTAAAAAATTTTATTATTTTAAGAATATTATTTAATATATTAATAGTTTATTTGACCCAAAACATGCCATTAAATACCATTCGTCATTTTCCCATAAAACAGCCTAAACATAAACCAACCATTTTCTCATAAAATGGTGCTCACATCCATTAAACCACAAACTACCATTTTTTCATAAAATTGCCTAACATATTCATTTATCAATCACTGTAGACAGGAATTACAGGCGGGACTTACCACCATCCCTATCGAGTGCATCGTAGGCAGAAATCACAGGTTGGACTCTACCACCGTCCTTACTTACCACCATCCCTACAGTTCCTTTTTCTTTCTCTTATTCCTCTCAATTCATTCATTTCAAACATACCTAAAAATCACTTCTCACATAAAAACTTAGTTTTCATTTACAACACATGAGCATGCATGAAATGATGCAATAAAATACCATGATGCCATCCACAACATAAATACACGCAAGCATAATTCAATTAAATAAACAACACATTCTCACATCCAACTGACTCCCATACTTCTCGAACTCAAAGCCCGGCACAACCAACCAGACTGCAGAAAATTTGTTAGTGCAAAAATATATTCAAATCTCATAAAATTTTTTGGAAAATTACTTATGGTGATGAAACATAATTTTCAAAGGATCAAGGAGGTGCAAGAGGTGGCGGCACAACAACGTAACAGTGTATTTTGGACTATGGTCGTGGGTCTCAAAAGGCCAAATTTTGAATAGGAACAAACTAACACTTAGGATGACTAGGAAATGGCTTAGAGGTATTGGTGAAACAAATGGTGGTGGTGGTTGGCTGCGGGTGGCGGCGTGGGTGGCAGTTGGAGGCCAAAATACTCCAATCGAAAAATAAGTAGGGGCAAAATGAAAATTTAGAAATAAAAGTAGGGGCAAAATGAAAAAAAATTGTTAGACGAAAAAATGTTCATATCTATTCACACTTATATATATAGTATATATAAAAAATACTTCCATCTTTCTATATAAAATTGACATTGAAACATGTTAGATAGAAAAGTTGTGGACTTACTAAAATTATTGTTAACGTCGTGTTTTTCATACTTTTGGATCAAATTCTTACAATTCAAGTCTTCTAAAATAGGTCTGCAAAAGATGATGGACAATGCAACTAGAAGAGAGTAACCTTGGGGTCGGGGAGTCTTCAATACTAAAGTTAGTAAGTATTTTTAAAATTTTGTAAATTAGTGAAAGAGTCTAGGAATCAGAGAGTTTTCTCGTACCTGGAGCTTGCTATTTATACCGTGGGTTGGGGGTGGTACAGCTCGTCTTTGTCTTCATAGAGTTCGTGCATCTTCTATTGTTTCTGCAGTCAGAGTTATTTAGTGTAGTGCGACTTTGCGACGACATCACAAATGTGGCGTGTAGCTCGGTAGTGGCACCATTAATGCGGCGTGGTTTCCTGACTTCGCGTCTATCCCTCGTGGGTCATAGATAGTCTGATATTGATGGATCGAGGATCGTCCGCATTTCCTGTTGGGCTTTGTGCAGGTCTCTGGATTATGAAAGCGGCCGCGGGATGACAGAGTAACCTGTCTTACGATTACTTGACTATGTCCCTTGGTCGATCCTTTGCCCCCTACACGGTCCTTGTGGCCCCTGAGTCGAGTGTTAGGCCAAGGTCTAATGGGCTTTGTAAAGTAGGAAAATCTCCTTACAATTATGTTTGGATTGAAAATCTAGAGATTTTCCTTAAAATATGAAGAAGTGATGGGATTCAATGAAAATATGTTTGAAACTAATATCTTTGTAAGAAATGTTTTCAATTTTATGAATGTTATTTTATTTTTGTTGGTTACAAATTGAGGTAAGCATTTTAATAGTTGAGATAACTTTAAATTATTTGAATCCATTATAAGAAAATTTTCAAAAATTTTTAACTTCCAAACTTTCAATTTGTCTATATGGAAAATGCTAAATATATTTAAGAAAAATTTATAAAAAACTTAATTCTCCACATGTTAGTTATTGATATACTGAAAATATGAAAATTTCAAATAAAATTGTAAGTAAAATGAATCTTGTAAATAAAATTATAAGTAAAAGTGTAAGTACATGTAGCATTACTATTGTTAAGGCATTTTTAAACATGTTATATGCTTAGATAGTGAGTTGAGATGAGATTAGTTGAGTTGAGATGAAAATTGAAAGTTGAATAAAATATTGTTAGAATGTTATTTTTTAATATTATTATTGTTTTGAAATTTGAAAAAAAAAATGAATTTTTTATTATATTTTATAAGGAGATTTAGAAAGTTATAATGATTAGATAAGATAAGATAAGTTGAAAATACTCTTTGTATCCAAACCTAGCAAGTGCATGTTTGGAACTGTGGTGACAAATATAACTTATAGATTTAGGGTTTATAACTTAAGTAATAAGTTCTACTATTAAAAAGTTATTTACTGTTTGATAACCATGTGTTTAAAGTATTTTTAAACATGATATATTTGTTTGAAAAAAAAATTAAAAAAGTACTTTCTGATGTAGAAAAGATGATCATTCGAATATTATGACTTTATCTTTGAAAGTTTAAAAATTGTAATTATCTTAAGATTGTATGGGTATTTTCGTCCATTGACAGTCTTTTTAAAATTTAAATTATCCGCAAAAGCACGTTTGAGGAAAACCACCGAAATGATGATTCTTCTCAAACGTACTTTTTAACTTATTTGATATTAAAAAGTACTTTAATATGTGTAACCCACAAATAACCTGGTTTTTCCATTAAAGGGTTTTAAGGCTATTTAAGTATTTTTTAAGACTTCTAACGCAGTCCCAAACAAGCCCTAAAGATTGTGGTGGGTAGTATAGCATTTAACTTAAGGTTTATAGTTGTAGAGCTTAAAGTAATAAGCACTATTATTAGAAAGTTAATTATGGTTTAGTAACCTTATGTCTAAAGTACTTTTAAACATGTTATATATGTTTGGAAACAATATTGAAAAAGTATTTTTTTGAAGTAGAAAATATATTAAAAGTCATTTGAAAGTTGTAGTTTTGTGCATGTGATAGGACTAAAGGGAAAAACTATTAATTATCTAAAATTTGTATGGATATGTTCACCCATAGACAACCTTCTATAAATCTGGAATTATATTCTGCATTATCCGGAAAAACATGTTTAAGCAAAAAATCAAAATGATGTTTTCTTGCAAACATACTTTTTAACTTATTTGAAATTAAAAAGTATTTTAATATGTAACACCCAAAAAACATAGTTTTATCATTAAACTTTTAAGAATATTTGAGTACTTTTTAAGGTACCTAATACCACCCCAAACGGATCCTTAATCTTCATCGGATGTCATTTGAACAGAAAGTGAGATGAGAATCATTGAGGCAAGTTAAAGTGTCCTACCTCTTCTTAAGATTTTTTAAAACAATAGATGATCACTTAGATTGTTAGGATACCATCAAACTATTCATTATAAAAGGTACTTCATAATCAATTTAGATTATCACAAAATATTTGTCGACTCTAAACTTAGAATTCTAACAATGACAATTTTTATCGAATAATTTGCCAGACTAAAAAAGCAAAAAAAACATAAATCAAGAGGTAATCAATCCTCAAGTAAAGATATTGAGGGATGGAACACTTTTAAATACTCTTCAAAAGAAAACTACTTCAAACCATCGATCACCACCTAAATTTTAATTTATACAAGTAAGTTGCTACAATCAGTTTTAAGACTTCTAAAACCCAACCTAACTTTAACCTAACTTTAACCTGTAACGTCCCAACTAAATCACATCATATCTACATAACTCCAAAACTTCAACCTCTTTTATAACATCACCCTAAGAACAAACTCATCTATCAATACTTCAACTAACATATCGATGAACTAAGCGGTAGAGTCTTAGGTCTCGTTTGATTATACATAAGAGATGAGATAAAATTTGAGAGTTGAATAAAATACTGTTAGAATATAATTTTTGTTTAGAATTTAAAACAGTTGAATTGTTTATTATATTTTATGTGTGAATTTAGAAAAAATATAATGATTAGATGAAATGAGATGAGATGATTTGTGAAAATAAAAGAGACCTTAGTAGAAGTGAATCCAGAGGACAAGATTATTTTTAAAAAAAATTATTTATAAATTTTAAGACACTAGTAAGGGCAACGCAAATGAAAAATATAAGGACAAAATAAAAATACTAAGAAATAGTAAATGGGATTGTGAGAGATGGAATTTAAAGAAAAATTGAATAAAACGTAAAAAAAAAATGAAGAAATAAAGATAAACTTTATATACAAGTCAATGTTATATTTAAGTATATAATTACAACAGTGAAAATGTTAAGAAGATGATATTTTCAGTGTTTATGATATAGATTGATCCATAGGATGGGTGGAGAGCACGTTAAATTTATTCTAGCGTAGTTATCCATATTGATTCATTTATGCAAACAAGTATATAATCCATTCTTTTTCTAAAACTGTACTTGCAATATTTGTTAAATATGGTAGGTGTTCCTATAATAATGAGAAAATATAAAAACATAATGCATTAAATTTTTTTAAATAAATTTATGAATATACATTTTACCTCGCATGTGTATTCGAATAGATCAACAATTGTAGAATTTAATATTCTTCTGCCATCAATCGGAAGACAACAACCATTATAGATCCAATATCATCATCTACTTCTAGATAGACACAACAGTTAAAATTAATGAGAATATTAATATTGTTTAAATTTAACAATCATTATGCTATATTTATCATATAAAAAACAATCATTTCAAATGATGAGATAAAATACTTATCGTGGCTGTGCGATGCTCATGTTTTTGCAATTATAGCATATAAATTTTTCATTGTGATCATGTGCAGTGGCCTTATTACAATTTGCACAGGACATATAGTAAAACTGCTGATGCAAATTGATAAATTAAAATTTTCCTTTAATTGAGAATGTTGGTTTCTGCATTAAAAAGGTATGAATAAATGTATAATATGAATGCATTAGTATAATAAATTTAAATATAAATAAATAATTTATATTGATATAAATAGAAAATAAAATGAAGAAAGTATTTTTTAGTAAGAAATAGTTACAAATAAACCTGATCGCTCAATATTGATGTAGATGCAATTATGTTGTCAGAACATAAATCTCTTTGACAAAGTGTTGAAGTTTTGGCAATATTGTTGGAAGTAGAAAGTGTTATATTTGCTAAAGAGGAAGAATCATTGTGAACGTTATTTTGAGAAGAATTAACATTCGAAGATGATCCAATCTATCTTATACAAATGGTGTCATCGTTGTTTGAATGAAAATAGAAAGTATGCTGAGACTGCGTTTGTGTTTAAATTTTAATATTTAGAGTTTTTTGAACTTAGCATATCTCTATCTTTTTTTTTGACAAATGTCTTCCTTTTTCTCCTCTGATTGAGCAGCATATCAATTTCTTCTTACTAGATATTCTTCACGTTCTTCAAGTTTTATTTATAGAAGTAGTTAGATAAAAATTAAAATAATAGTGTTAATAATGTTTAAATCTATTTCTGTTTTTAATAATATTGTCTTGCCAATCGGCATAAAGTTATGAAAGGTTATAAATTCTGTATTGATTTCGGAATGCAATTTAAAAAATATTTGAAAACATATCAAAGATGTAAGTAAATATGTATATACAAAGAGAGATGATATATAACAAATATTATAAGCATTTATAGCTAAAGCAGAAAAAGAAGTCAATTAATTCCAAATAATAATTTCATATAGATTATATTAAATGAACCAAATAAAATAGCACACTTTAGAATAGAACAAATCTATTAAGACAAATAGACTATAGGGTAATAGTTAGATTGGAAATTATTTTTAACGCCTATGTATTTTTTCCATCTAAAGCCTAAAAAAAAAAAAAAAAAAAAAGCCCAAATTATCACGTGAAAAATCGAGTTCTTAACACTAAGGTTCAGGGGCTGTTTGATTTCGGAGGTGAGATGGTTTCAAACCATCTCACTTTGTACGGAGGGATGATTTCTAATCCAAACATACAAACACGCTAAGCTGAGTGTAGGTGGTTTTAAAATTAATTTTGCAAAACAACAAACTGTGGCCTGCATTCTTTCAACTCAATACAGTATCTCTGCAGTTGCTTTTCCAGTGAGAAAGCATGAAGGACTATTGGTTCCATTGATGCCCCCGAGCGTCTGCGAAGCTTTTTTTCTTCACGCATGCATTGCCTCAAATAATCTTCTATTTTTTCATCCTCAGTGCATTCCGTTGTCTCCCCTCACATTCATCGAAGGCCATCCCGAGATAGATCCAAAATCAAACTGGATCGTAATGTTGCCTTTCTTTGCCTTCAAGTTCTACTCCTTCAGCTCGGACCCTCCAATCACAACTGCAATTCGCTGTACAGCATGCCCCCGCAAGCCAAGGACCCTGTGAAACCCGTAGGTCTGCCATCGCGTGCTTGGTAAGTCCCTTCTCAGCTCAGTCCATTGACGTCCCCCGTACCTTACTGTGGCCTGAACCCAAAACACAAGTAGAGATTCCCCTGCCCCTTGCCCTAAATTAAATTTAATTTAGGAATTTTATTTTAATTATTTGTACCTACTGTGACCAGAAAATTGCGCAAATTAGTGCCATTTCCCATTACAAGTAAAGGATGCCGAACACGAGGAAACCTAGCCCTCCAGTTCCCTGCAAACACCTCACCACAATCCCCACATCTAGACAAGGACTCGCTCGGTCTCATTCTGTCACCACGACGGCTCCAAGGACGCGCTCCTTCAAAGTATGTAAATATGATTTTAATCAATTTTATGTACACTGGTTGGATTTGTGTGTTGTGTTTTGATGATCCTGTGTATTGATTCAGCTTGTGGGTTGATTTGCAAATCTGTTTTGATGATATATGATCCTATTGTATTAAGGATTATGCATTGTGTTTTGATGATCCTGAATTGGTACTTTATGAGTTTTGATGATCCTCTCTATTGATTCTATATATTTCTGTGTGTTTTGATGGTCCTGTGTGTGGTTTGATGTTTTGGTGGAAATGTGGTTATCCTGTTCTGTGTTGTGATTTTCCTTCCTTGGCTGGTTTACTGAAGCCTATAACCAAACTATAATGCATTACATATGTGCATATGTACTGGTATATTACAAATAAGGAGACAATTACATCATAGTATGTTGCTAAACAATATAAGTTTAGCAAAGGGTTTCTCTCCTTTAGTGATCACTGATCAATAGTAACCCACAAAGTAGAACAAAAAAAAAGGTTTCTCTCGGGTAGTGATCACTGAGAGGCAGTAACTCGGGAAAAAAATTTATGCCTGCATATTTGCAGGCATCTCACTTGTCTCATCAACTGTATTTCCATGAAGAAGGGTCACCTTCGGTGTGTTTTTCTGAAATCTCTACTCGATATAAAGCTTTGGACATCTTTTTTACCTGAACATGCCATTATCTTTAGGCGACGTGTGATCTGGTGGTGGGTCATAGGTGGTGGGGGCAGGTTCTTAATCCTCTTGTTGCTAGTAGTATGATGATCTCATGTCTTTGGTGACTTAGTTTCAAGATTTCACCGTCAAGCATAATTGTTTAGTTCAAGGGCTAACAATGTTATGTTAAAGTTTTTAACAATATTTAAGCTGAAATTTGGGAAAAGAAGAACCTTCAAAAACCATCCAGTCAGCGTTTGTTTAGCTGAACCAGAATGCATTTTCATCATCCCTTGGAACGTGATAGTGAGGAAAGGATTAACATACTCCCAGGACAGTGATGGGTAAAGGATTAGTAATCTCACACAGAAACCTAGGCAAAAACAAGTAATAAAGTGTTGCAACAAGGTATTAAGAGACCCAGGGAGTAAGAAACATACACCAGGGAAGCCATGAGTTGTAGACCTCCAAGTCATGCCATGATATCCAAGTCATGCCATGAGTTTTATGAAACTCATCTTTGCATCTTGTTGAAAGGTTCTATATGCATCTTGTTAAGCTTGTTCTTATATTTGCATATTATCATATATAATTTGCTGTTTTATTTATATATATAACAAAGTTTGTTGTTTTTTTTAATAAACTTTTGTCTTCTCTGTTCTTCTAGCGGTACTACTTACGCTCTTGTGGTAGACATTGTCCATATCCACAAGTATGTGTCATATTTTAATTGCAGATCATTACTTATATTAAGCCATATTGCGTGTATGGTTGCATATTTTACAAACAATATTATTTTTCTGTATTATATTACCAAATTCTTAGCTATTCCAAATGGATGATCCGGAAAACCCGATTCAAGACCGTGAGATTTGGGGCAATGACATGGAGGAGGCATTCATTAACATGTTCTACCAGGACGCCTTTCATGGTAGATTAAGGGGTGGAAAGATCACGTATAGAGAGCATGAATGTTATGCTCAGCGGCTCAACGCTATTGGTGCTAAGGACTTCGATGGGAACCAGGTTTGGCAAAATTATGAGGTTGAAGGGTTTATAACGTTTGTTTACCGATCTACTGAGCCAAACCGGGATGGGTTGGGATCCCGACACAAAGAAGGTTGTTGCAAGCGACGAGGCCTGGGAAAATGCCATTAGGGTAAAAATGCTACTTACTATGCATCTTTAATTAACCAAACAACATGAGTTATGATCACTAGCAATCAGATTATTAACATGTTTGTATATTCTGTAATTGTTAGGTTAAAAATAAATGGGGGAGGTGTCGTACTAGCGGTTGCCCAAGGTACGAGGATTGTGCACCATATTCGGCACTTCTGTTGCATACAGGACTATGCAACATGCGTCAACATAGCTGCCCGTAGATGGTGACGAAGAGTGGCGTCTCGATGAGGAGATGCGAGCTCGGCGGCCTCCCGCATTTGGCAATTGACATACACATGGTGCGAACGTTGAAAATGATGAAGGGTTTATTGAGTTGATGGGGATGGGGTCACCTTCAATCGCTGCAACTTGCAATTCATCACGTAGGTCGAAGAAGAAAATAAGCTAGTTTGAGATGCAGCTTTGTGAGGCGGCAGAGGAGGTGAAACGCACACAAATCGCATGACATAAGCGGTATGAGGAATCGGAAAGTATGGGTTCATCAAAGCGCAGCAAAGGAACAAAGCCTAGTGATTTCAGCAATGTTACAATCCGAGTAGTCAGTGTGCGACATTGCTTAGCAAGCTTGACCTGCCATTGGAGGGTGAACAACTGGTTCGTTGTAGTGAGAAATTACTAAACCCAGGTCTGCGGACTTTCTTCCTGTCGTTGGATGCTGCCGGGAGAGACAAATGGGCGCGTTGTTGTTAAAGTAGCATTTCTCAGTTGTATTTTATTTTATCGCATTACGAGACAATTTATTTTCTTATGACTTGTATTTTCGTGATGGCTACTTTGTTGGTTGTATTTTACTTTATGTGTGTGACTGTACTTCATTGCCCCCTGAGACGATTATGAATTGGTTTGATGAGTTTATGTACTGCTATTTTTTCCATCATCGTTTTCTTTTTGTTAATTTAGATGAAGTAGATGAGGAAGATCATAAGGGTCGCATCCTTTGATTATGAATGATGATTCATCTTTTGAGTTAGCTACCCACTCTCCTCTATTGACCCAAGTTTAATGGTTTAAGTGCATTTAGGCTTTTAAAAATTATTTATAATGAAGTTTAACGCACCATTCTTGTATTCGTGATTGGAACTTTATTTATTGACTTGATGTTTTAAGGAATAACATAGTAGATAAAGGCTGTTTCGCATGGATGATGAGGGTTGGTCAGCGGGAAGCTCCTCAATGGACGTGAATCTCGAGGAGTACCCCATATTCTCTTATTGGGATTCAACTGATAGTAGTGGAGATGAGTTTGCAACTGATGATCTTGAGACACTCACATTTCTTGAGAGGGCCGGACGAGAAAATAAAAGGCATCTTAGACGGCCACGGTTTGCGCGGACATCTATATATTTTGGAAGTTTTGAATGGGAATCCGACGAATTGTCATGAGTTTTTTCGAATGGAGGTTGATACATTCCGCGCATTATCCAGTTTATTACGGAATAATAGATTTTTGAAGGATATTAGAAAAGGGCTAACCATCAAGGAACAATTAGGCATCTTCGCATCGGTAGTGGCGTGTGGAGTTGAACAACGGACAGTGGGGCAGCGGTTTCAACATTCAACGCAAACTATTAACGCCCACACAAGGAACGTTATGAAGGCCTTATGTAGGCTTAGGACACGTCTTATTTACCCAACTCACACATCCGGAGTGCACTCTACAATCGCATGCAACCCAAGAAGTTATCATTGGTTTGAGGTAAGTTGTTTATCATACATAATAAATTATAATGTAAAATGACTGTTTAAATTTTTTTTTTTTGTTTAAAAAATTAACTTTGAACGTATGCTTCGTAAGATGGGTTTTTCGTTTGCAGGGGTGCATTTGAGCGATTGATGGGACCATGATCGACGCCGTTGTACCTACAGAGGTGTGTGAGGCATATCGCAATCGGCATGGACGAGTTGCCCAAAACATTTTGTGCGTATGTGATTTGGATATGAAGTTTACATTCTTGTACACAGGTTGGGAGGGAAGTTCACATGATGCACGCGTATTCATTGATGCATTGAGTCAAGGTTGCAATCAATTTTCAATGCCTCTGGATGGTAAATATTTAATATTAATTAATAATCTGTCTTCAAATTATTTCCCTTTATATGTATTTTGTTACGACTCTGGGAATGGTTGGCACGTAACTGATATTTTTATTGTTAATGGGTAACAGGTCATTATTATCTAGTTGATTCGGCATTTCCATGTAGTCTGGAATTTATGCCCCCTATCCCAGATAGAGATATCATAGAAGTGACCATCAGGGTCAGCGAGGATTTAGGGAGTATAAAGATTATTTTAATTATCGTCATTCATGCATTCGTAACGTAGTAGAACGTACATTTGGGGTCTTAAAATCACGATTTAGAATTTTAAGACTCATGCCAAGGTATTCAGTTTCGCGGCAAGGGGATCTGATCATTGATGTTGTACGTTACACAACTTTATTAGAATGACGATGCCGAACGACTGGTTGTTCGAGATCTGGAGAAATAGGGAGCTCAGTCCAAGTGGCCGTGCGTATAGTGACGCCGCAGCTTCAGCACGTCATCCTGACATGACCGTTGAATCAGCCCGTGCTATGGCTGCAATTAGGGATGGCATTGCCAGAGTTATATGGGAAGCTCGGGGTGGTCATTGATATGTATATAATAAATATTGGAATTATAAGGGTGTAGTTAGAGATTTAAACCTATCACAAATTTGATTTTAGTGTGGCGATATATTACTTATTTGCATATACGGGCAAGTTTGTAGCAAATTTCTTTAGAAAATATAGTCGCTAATTTTATAAGGTCAATACGTAAATTTTTTTTAATATATGATTGGTCGATATATAATTTTTATACAACTGAAATTATAAAATAAAATAATTCTATAATTTAATGATGTAATTTTCAATATTTATTATCATTGACCATAATTGAAACTAACAAGAGCTGGGCAAAATGACCATTATTACTTGAACATGGAAAACCATTTTAAGCACAATTACTTATAAAAAATAATTGTATATATACTACTCAATATAATTATTTAACGATTTTCAAAACAATTTCAAAATCTTTTTTAAAACAATGTTTTGTAATAAAATATTATTTGATATTTTACAAAAAATAATCCATTAGAATTAGGACTTGATAATCTGGAAAATATTATTATGAAATATATTATAAAAAATAAAAATTAGTCAGCTAATTTATAAATTATTATCACTTAAGGAATAAATATATTTATAATTAAAACAACTTTATTAAATATACTATGCAATAATTTGTAAGATCCACACTTATCTCATCTAAAAAAAGTTAAAACCATTTCAACTCACTTCCAATTCAAACACACAATATTTTCAAAAACCATCTCATCTCAATAATCTCACTATTATTCATAACTCATCTCAACCAATTTCTGAATCTAATGGCCCCTTAAGTTTGGATGTTGAAATAAGAATTTTTAATTTGAGATGAAAATTAAAAATTAAATAAAATATTAATTTTTAATATTATTATTATTTTGAGATTTAAAAAAGTTAAATTATTTATTATATTTTATGTAAAAATTAAAAAAAATTATAATAATAAGATAAAAATTTTATATTTAAAAAAACTTCTAAATTTAATCTATTTTTAAATTTCTATATAAAATATAATAAATAATTAAAATTTTCAAATCGTCTAAACCCAACCGCCCCTCGCGACGATGTTTGAAGCAAGAGAAAATCCAAGTTTTTTTTTGCTCCTCTATTTATTTCGTCCTGTACGCCGATGCCTCTATTTATTTCTACAAAACTCTCTCTCACCTAATCTTCCAGAGTCTTCCTCCCTGTTGGGCCTGTTCTATCTCTTTTTTGGTTCTCTCCTGTGTGTCGTAGCCTCACCATTAGACTACATATGGTTACTTCTTCTCTTAACCGGATCAACACCAAGAAGGCCTCTCCTCACTTCATCTCTCTCTCTCTCTCTCTACAACAGAAGCCATTCCGTTCGTCTCCAATTTTTTTTTACGTTTTCGTTGGTCTGTATTTTTTTAATTGGTTTTATTTCTTTGATTTTTCTGGAGTTTTTTTTTCTCTGATTTTTATTTTTTTGAAGTTGGTGTATCTCTGAAATTTTTTCTCCATAGATCTGAGCAGATGTTCATATATTGGAAGACATCGTGTTGAGATCTAAGTGTTGGATTTTTTTTTTTTATTTCCCTACAGATCTACAAATCTTCAGATCGGAGTCGATGTTCATTTTTTTCTGATTTTTCTTTTATCTTAAATCTTTTTCTTCCTACAGATCCGAGTCCATGTATATTTTTTTTAGGTCGGTTCTGATTTTTTTTTTCTCTATAGATGCAGATCTTCATATATTTGAAACCATCGTGTTCAGATCTGAGTGGTGTAATTTTTTTTTTCTACTTTTTCATTCATCTGTAATTTTTTTTCGCTTTCGTTTTTTCTGTTTTTTTACCTTTTTTTTTGTTGTTATTTTTTTCTTCCATCGTGCATCTGTAGGTTCAAGAAGACCAAAAATTGTATATAAAAACTGTGGGGAAATAGATAAAACAGCAGGACAAGCACGGCAAAGAAGAAGACCAAAAAGAAAAGAAAATTGGAGAAGAAAATGTTAGGCGAAATTGGAAATGAAAATGTTAGGTCAAAATACTGTTCATCCTACATTCTCGCGATATGTATATTGCAGGTCGATATAAGTTCCCTTTAATTTAATAAAGTAAAAATAAAAAACTCACGTAACTAAATTTACAATAATAGACCCTATTCTTTTGTATGCAGGAGTTTGCAGGACGATGAAACACGTAAGGACAATCAATCATAAAGAATGTGTTAAAGCATAGAGTACGGCTACCGAAAAAGTATTCCGAAAATATTTATCGAATAGTGAATTTTATTTATTTATTTATTTTTATGTATTTTTTTAATTATCACAAATATTTTTTAAAAAAATAAAAAATTTACAACATTATTAAGTTAAAAAAAAAAAAAAAAAGTCATTCGGAACAGACTTAAATTCGAGTCTTAAAATATTTTAAAACATTTCTCTAAAATATAAGATTAGGATTGAAAGTTTTATTAAATACAAATTTTTTATTTTATTTTATTATTATAATTTTTTTAAAATTTTATATTAAATATAATAAATAATTTAATTTTTTAAAAATTTAAATTAACAATAATATTAAAAAAAATATTTTATTCATTTTTTCTAAATTAAAAATTCTCAATCTCAAACATTCGATCCAAACTTAAGTGATAAGAAAAAGACAATAATCGAGTCACTTCAACCTTTAATAAAAAGAATAATTTTCCTACACGAAACACGACGAGAGAGGCCCCGCCATCAGTAAAAGGATCAATCTAGCGACCGCCCAGTGTTGATTGTTGAGCATGTTAGCAATAAATTTTTGTGACTTTTAAAAATTTTTTTTTTAATTATTAAAAAATTAAAAAAATATAAATTAATTACTTATTTAATCTTAAATAAAAAAATATACGAATAGTAAAATTGTACGATAATTTTAAGAGACTCTTCTTACATTTTTTTTAATAATAAATAAAGAATAAAAACGTAATTTTAAATAGAAAGAAAAAAAGCGACTTTCCAATCAGAAACGCAGAAAAGAAGAGGAAAGCACCGTGCTTTTTGCAGCACAATTTCCTGATCTGCTTCGCACGGTCTTCCATGTACTACTTCTCCGCGTCTCAAAACGCGTACACGGCAATAAATTTCCCACCTTAAAAATATAAACAAAATCAATTATTACTTGTGTTAAGAGCTGAAAACGAAACCCAAATAAATTGCAGTTAATTGCAGGAGTAGCCTTTGACCCCGTTCGTTTCGTTCCCTCTCAGGTTCCAAAAAACCAGGACGATTCAGCTCTCTACAGTCGAGTAAACCCCAGACCGTTATTCCCCTCTCACAAGTAATGCAACCAATTTCGGATCCTCTTTACCTTCTACCTTCCATTTTTCTTTTTCCATTTCCTAACCCCAAAATCTCATGCAAAAACCAGAGAGAGGACTGATTACGTATATAATCCCAGATAATGCGATTTACTTTATTCTCAGCTAACCCTTCTCTTTAATTTATTCACAGAAGCGTGTCAAAACTTCTTACCTACTCGCTCTACTTCTACGAAAAATATTATGTATTTGTTGTGAAGTTGTCTGCCATTTTGGACCGAAGCTTTTTTCATTCAATTTCCGAACGTTTGAAAGTCATATTGATATACAGCGAGGGAAACGCGACTTTGGTTGTAGATACAAAAGCAAGAAGAAGAAGGAGAAGGAAAAGTATAAAAAGGAATTGGGTGAGTGGAAAGCATAGAAATTGGAAATGGTGGTTGAGAAGTATTTGAACGAGAATTTTGGGGAAGTGAAGGCGAAGCACTCATCGGAGGAGGTGCTTCAGAAATGGAGGAACCTATGTTTCCTGGTGAAGAACCCGAAGCGAAGGTTTCGGTTCACTGCCAATCTTCCCAAGCGTTATGAAGCAGCGGCTATGCGCCGTACTAATCAGGTTTTGATTTCTATTTATAAATCGAACATGCCATTAGATGTTTCTAGGTCTTCATTTAATACAATCTTTATCTTGGAAGTTCCCTGACCACCCACTCAATCATCTCTGTCTCCGAATGTAGATCACCCAAATTATCTAATTCTCCATTCAAATAAATGTAGAGAAAAAAAGCAGTTGCTTGTCTATGGAGATTGGTATAGATGTTCATACGAATCTCCATTTCCCTCCAAGATCACCTGCAGGGTCGTCCATTTCCTTTCAAATAAGTGTCAATATATATTGTTATGACTTGGTTTGAAGTGCAAAGTATAAAAAGTCGGGTAGATGTCTTGGCCTGTAAATGACTTTCAAACATTGTATACGAGGAAGATTTTGTGCATTAACATCGTAGAATCAGGCTATGGTTTAGCGATCACACTACAAAAAAAAAAGAAAAAGAATCAGGCTAAGTTGATAACATTTTATTCTCTTTTCTTTCTCTGGCCCTTTTTATTGGCTCTTTTGGGTTTTGCTACAAAACCTCCTACTATTCACCCACACTCCACACTCCACATTTTAAAATATTTTTTAATATTTTTTTTAAATTTTTTTTTGAATTTATTTTTTTAAAACTATTTCAAATTTTTTATTCACTATTCATATAAAAAATATTTAATAAAAAAAATTAAAAAAAAAAGATGGAGTGTGGAGTGTAGTGAATAGTAGGAGGTTGTGAAGATTATTTGTTGAACTAAACCATCAACTGCCATCAATGTCATTTTGTGACGAAATCTCAGTCATGGATGCCCTGTACATTTAAAAAAAATCCCTACTTGGGAGTAGAATGAGAGTGGAAATCGTCTGATTGATATATTAAACCTCATTACATTATAATGAAGGCGAGGTATGCAAGATGGTTACTTTATTAAAATTACATGTCAACATCCAATATACTTCTTACCTAACTTTGAAACATCCTGAAGTAGTTTGAATCTTTTTGTAACATAACTTTGCTTCTTGTTCTTAATTCACATACTCTGTCCACTCCCATTGACTTGTGTTTGTTCATCTTGGATCTTGTTGTTAATGATTGCATTCCCTGATCTTTTCTAAGTGTACTTCTAGTGCAAAATAGAATTCTTGATACCTGAATTCTTCTTGTTCACATGGACTAACAAAATATCAAATCACTCTAAGATTATGATAATAATTTGTTCGAAAGTTGGTATACTAACTACTTCGCTATCTTGAATCATGTAGGAAAAGTTAAGGATTGCTGTTTTGGTTTCCAAAGCTGCATTTCAATTTACTCTTGGTAAGTTTCTCCAACGTTCATATCAATTTAGATTATGTTATTTGAAAAGATTTTCCAATCTGACTATTGTGATGTCTGCAGGAGCTGCAGGGCAGCCAAATGACTACGAAGTACCTGAGGAAGTTAAAGCTGCAGGTTTTCAGATTTGTGGTGAGGAATTGGGATCTCTTGTTGAAGGTCATGATTTGGAGAAGCTAAAATCTCATGGTGGAGTAGTTGGTATTGCAGAAAAGCTCTCCACTTCAACCAACAATGGACTGACTACTGATAGTGATTTGAATCGTAGACAAGAGATCTATGGCATCAATAAATTTACTGAGAGTGAAGGACGGAGTTTCTTGGTATTTGTTTGGGAAGCCCTTCAAGACATGACTCTAATGATCCTCGGTGTGTGTGCTTTTGTGTCTTTGATTGTCGGCATAACTATGGAAGGATGGCCGAAAGGGGCCCATGATGGCCTTGGTATTGTTGCAAGCATCTTGTTGGTGGTCTTTGTCACGGCAACAAGTGATTATCGTCAATCTCTACAGTTCAAGGATTTGGACAAGGAGAAAAAGAAGATTGCTATTCAGGTTACAAGAAATGGATACAGGCAGAAAATGTCAATATATGATCTACTTCCTGGGGATATTGTACATCTTGCCATTGGGGACCAAGTCCCTGCAGATGGGCTTTTTATTTCAGGATTTTCTGTGTTAATTGATGAATCAAGTTTAACTGGGGAGAGTGAGCCGGTAATGGTAAGTGCTGAAAATCCTTTTCTTCTCTCTGGTACTAAGGTTCAAGATGGATCATGCAAGATGATGGTAACTACTGTTGGGATGAGGACCCAATGGGGTAAATTGATGGCAACTCTTAGTGAAGGTGGAGATGATGAAACCCCATTGCAGGTGAAATTGAACGGAGTGGCAACCATTATAGGTAAGGTAGGTCTTTTCTTTGCAGTTGTGACTTTTGCAGTTTTAGTGCAAGGATTGCTAAACCGTAAATGGCAAGATGGAAGTCATTGGAGGTGGTCTGGAGATGAAGCATTGGAAATGTTGGAATTTTTTGCCATTGCAGTTACAATTGTTGTCGTTGCTGTTCCAGAGGGGCTGCCGTTAGCTGTTACATTGAGCCTTGCCTTTGCCATGAAGAAAATGATGAATGATAAAGCACTCGTGCGCCATTTGGCAGCTTGCGAGACTATGGGATCAGCAACAAGCATTTGTAGTGACAAAACTGGGACACTAACTACCAACCACATGACTGTCGTGAAATCATGCATTTGCTTTAACGTCAAGGAAGTGAGTAAACCCAATGATGCTTCTAGCTTGTGCTCTGACTTGCCAGATTCTGCTTTGAAACTTCTTCTACAATCAATATTTAACAACACGGGGGGAGAAGTCGTGGTTAATAAAGATGGCAAATCTGAGATACTAGGAACACCCACTGATACTGCTTTATTGGAGTTTGGCTTGTCACTTGGTGGGGATTTTCAAGCTGAGAGACAAGCATCTAAACTTGTTAAAGTCGAGCCATTCAACTCTGTGAAGAAAAGGATGGGGGTAGTGTTGGAGCTTCCTGGAGGAGGGTTTCGGGCCCACTGTAAAGGTGCTTCAGAGATAATTTTGGCTGCCTGTGACAAGGTGATCAATGTGAATGGTGAGATTGTTCCCCTAGATAAATCATCCTTTAACCTTCTTACGGACACAATCAATCAATTTGCTTGTGAGGCTCTTCGAACTCTCTGTCTTGCCTATATGGAACTGGAAAATGGATTCTCTTCAGATAATCCTATCCCAGTTTCCGGCTATACTTGTATAGGAATAGTGGGAATTAAAGATCCTGTCCGTCCTGGTGTTAAGGAGTCTGTTGCGGTTTGCCGTTCAGCTGGAATTACTGTACGGATGGTTACAGGAGACAATATTAATACTGCAAAGGCTATAGCTCGGGAGTGCGGAATTCTCACAGATGGTATAGCCATTGAGGGCCCAGACTTCCGGGAGAAGAGTCAGGAGGAATTGCTAGAACTAATTCCTAAAATTCAGGTGCTTTCATCGTTTGTTGTTACAGTTCATGTGCAATTAGATTGGATCTCTCAGTAGTGATCAAAAGTTTCTCAAATCATTGACACAAAAGTTCCACTTTTTCTATAGGTGATGGCTCGATCTTCACCGCTAGACAAGCACACTCTGGTGAAGCACTTGCGTACCTCACTTGGTGAGGTCGTTGCTGTAACCGGTGATGGAACAAATGATGCCCCAGCACTTCATGAAGCAGATATTGGGCTAGCAATGGGCATTGCTGGAACTGAGGTGAGTACTTAATGAGGCTTTCCAAGTGGACCATTTATCAAGTGTCATCTAAAAAGACAGTCATGAATGGCTGCTGGAAGTTACAAGACAAGTTAAAATGCTTATTCCATTTCTTTTCTAATCATAGACAATGAAAAATATCTAGCAAATTGGGAGTACTCTAGAAAGTGTTTCATCAGTTTAACGGAAATGCCAAAATGGCTTGACATGGTATACAGAGACATTGTAAAGGTTTGTTAAAACCTTGAGAAAAGGATTGCAGGAGAAGGACTCTCGGCTTGAAGTACCGAGAAGGATTTTGTATTATTTTATAATGACAGATTATACAAGGCAATATACTACAACATAAATTACAGATCCCTATGATAATGCTAGACCATATACCAGGTGGCTATACAAGGAAACATTGACCAAGTCTTGCCAAATTTGTCTGGATCTAGTGCTGGCAGTATCTCGTTACAGCTGGAGGCAATTGATGTCTTAGTTGCCTTAACAGACATTATAACCTCCTTTTATCTGGATATGTGCGTCTCAATTGAGGAAAATGATTAGCCTTTGTTTGTTTTCAAGAAACTTCTTAACTCATCTTATCTCATCTAATCATTACAAATTTTTCAAATTTCAATACAAAATAAAATAAACAATTTAACTTTTTCAAATCCCAAAACAAAAATAATATTAAAAAAATATATTCTAACAATATTTTATTCAACTTTTTAACTTTAATCTCAACTCATCTCATCTGCGAAAACAAACGAGGCCTTAGAAGGCATGGGAGTAGCTGATGCCAAGGGTTGGATCATATATTGTTATTCTGTCAAGATTTATTTATATAATGTAGTTGGTGTATTCTCATTAGTTCAATTTTTATTAGTTTGATTTTTGGTTTTTGATGGTAATTTGTAATAACGTTGCAATAATTTCAATTTATCTGTATTAAATGCAGGTGGCTAAAGAGAGTGCTGATGTGATAATTCTGGATGATAATTTCTCCACAATTGTGACAGTAGCCAAATGGGGACGATCAGTTTACGTAAATATCCAAAAGTTTGTACAGTTTCAGCTGACTGTTAATGTGGTTGCATTGATTGTCAACTTCTCTTCAGCTTGTCTGACAGGTTAGAAATCCCACGTACTAAATTTATTTCCATTTTTGAGCTTGCCTTCCCAATAGAAGAAAACGCTATTGTCTCATGTCTACTTATGCCTTTGCCTTAAATCATGCTTCAGGGACTGCTCCCCTCACAGCTGTTCAGCTATTGTGGGTCAACATGATCATGGATACGCTGGGAGCACTTGCACTTGCAACTGAGCCTCCAAATGATGATTTAATGAAACGTTCACCAGTTGGAAGGAAAGGGAAGTTCATCAGTAATGTCATGTGGAGGAATATATTAGGGCAATCTGTGTACCAATTTTTGGTGATATGGTTGCTTCAGACAAGGGGAGAAGCAATATTCCGTCTTGAAGGCCCAGATTCTGATCTGATCCTGAACACGCTTATTTTCAACACGTTTGTCTTTTGCCAGGTAACCTATTCTGAAAGACCTATAAGTACTTATTTCTTGCAAACTAAGTTTGAAGTGGTATGTGTGATGTATGACTAATGGAAGATGCTGACAAACAGTTTTAGTTCAACCAACAAGCAGTTATAGATAGTTTCTCACCCTTTTAGAAATTTTGTAGCTTACAGAAAGTGACTTGATTTGATTATGCAGGTTTTTAATGAGATAAGCTCCCGGGAGATGGAGGAAATAAATGTTTTCAAAGGCATACTCAATAATTATGTTTTTGTGGTCGTCCTTGGTTGCACTGCTCTCTTCCAAATCATAATTGTAGAGTTCCTGGGCACATTTGCAAACACATCGCCTCTCACTTTACCCCAATGGTTCCTGAGTATTCTGATTGGATTTTTGGGCATGCCGGTTGCTGCTGCCTTAAAGATGATCCCTGTTTGAGACACAATGGGCGACAGATGCCAGTCTTTAAATTACCCTCAGTCAAGTTCCGTTCGCATCCTTGTAAAGTTGCTATTATTTCAAGTCATGGATAACCAGAAGGTCCAGAATTCTTGTCTGATGGTTGCTTTTTAAGCCTGTAGATACCTGGAAATTTGGAGTCTCATGGCATTCACCCAAGTCCAAGTAATTGTAGGACTTCTTTTATGAATTCTTTTACTCTATCATCCTTACATCACACACCTGCTAAGGGAAAAAAATAAAAAGATGTATTTACCAAAGTCATGTAAAGACCAGAATTCTTTCATTTTATGTATGCCTTCTTCATAGCATTATCACCAATGGCAAAGGTTTGAGATATGTAGAAAAAATTTCTTAGTCTATTTTTTCTTTCATAAATATAAAGTGTTTCAAATTAATAAAACTCTAAATTGCTTAAAATTTATTGACACGACCGTTTAAAACTTCTTGTCGTTTAATGTGTGGACGGACAGCATGATTAAATAGGAATACTACTAATGAAATATATGTTCCATAACATCTCCATGGTGTCTTAACAGGAAAATATATGTTCCTGTGAAATAAGATAAAACACAGTTTAAAGAACAAAGCTTCTATATATATTTTTCTTTTTTCCTTCGATTCGAATTTTAAAGATAAACATTTTAAAAGCAAGTCAGCCTGGGATAAGTCATCCGTAAGGAATTGGAGACCAAAGAGTTCCAGCATCTGAATCAAGAAACACAAATCCTCTTTGGTTTGTGATTGAGAAATCTTCAACTGTGTTAAGAGCTAAATCCAAATTAGTGAGATTGAGGTTATGTTTGGGTAGTAGAGTGATAATTCCATTATTATTCACTATTATTCAATATATTATTATTATTTTTCACTATTTTTTTTATTATTATTTAATATTTTATTATTACTTTTTTTACTAATTTTTTCTTATTATTCATAAATTATTTAAAATCACCTTAATACTCCCAAATGTACCTTGAAAAGTATTAGAGCGAGAGCGACACATGCATTGGTGGGTATATATATAAGTGTAGAGGGTCCCATTCGGAACTTGGATTGAACTGAGATCAACTTAATTCAGTCTAATTTTAAGTTGAGTCTAACATCTAAACACCTAATTCTCAAATCACTAAACTCATCTCAACTCAAAACCTCTTTACACGTGAGACCCACAACATTTTTCAACTTAACATCTTTTTATACGAGTGATTTACAATCTTTTTCAACTTCTCATAAATATATCTAAATTTATTTTAACATTCAAACACATCTAAACTCATTTTAGATGGGTCTCATAAAATTCACTGTATCATCCTAACTCATTATTATTTATAAAGAACTCAACTCAACGTCTAAACGGACCTAAGTTTGAATGAGATTTGAATGGGCCTGAAGAATCTGGACCAGCTCCTCACCATGTGCTTATTATGTTGACCCAAGTTCGGCCACCCATACAAGCCCCACGACCATTTCAACGAGTAGTGGGTCTATAATCATTAGCTTGTTGGGACATGTAACGTTATCAAAGTCATATATTGGATGTTAGATTACTATATAAAAATAGTCCACCTACCTACGTAGTGGATTTAGCAATTAACAATGGGTACAAAATTGGGAACCTTCAAAATTGTTTATGATGTCGAAATATTGAACTATATACTACACAATCACCACGTGACTTCGTGCATGCTCTTATAGCTATCTCATGAAATCACAAAATTAATACAAGGCAGTAGTGATTAAGAGTGACCAAAATGGTTCGAGATTTCTCAAAAATTAAAATCTTTCATCTAAAACTTTATAAAATTCTTATTTGAATAATGCTAGACATAATCTTACAATGTGCAAACTTTGTACAATCTTTTTATTAAAAAATAGAGCACATCTGGAATCAGTAGAGCCCACAACCAAAAAAGTATATTTTTATATAGGGTCCAAGTATACCTCACCTTTTTTGTGTTTTCCACCTTTTTTAAAAGGATGTAGAGAATTTATACACTCTAAGACTATACAAATAATTTTGTTTATTTTATGATTCATGCTTGATCGGTGAGTGAATACATAATAAGATGGGGCTTGATCTACTTGCATAAGCCATTTGTTTTGAAGCTCGAGTCGACAAATCCAACATACCATTTAAATTGATGACACAATGAAAAAAAAAAAAAAAAAAAATATTGATGTTTTAACTTGTTTATGATTATAATAAATTTCACAAAAAAGAATGTTGGCACATCATCTCGTAAATAGAATACCTCATTTATGATTACCTAACTAGGAGCTTAATTTTGCTGAAGTGTTTTTTTTTTAATTTTCCCCGTATAAAAGTATCCGACGATTCCGACCACCAAAGGGTTGACTGACTGCTTCAAATTCTACAATATGGAACTCCGAGACCACAAGACAACCGACGAACCAAGTCATATACTATTCGCTTAAATTTTACTCTTTCTTGCAAAACGTGTATCTGAACTGAGCCTGACTCCTTCAAACCTCACCCGGAGAGATGGTACAAAAAAGAGTACATGTTCGTTGGAACTTGGGACTTTAAATTCATTTATTAGTATTTGGGGGATGGAGAGAAGTAGAAAATCTTTATGGGTTTGGGTTTTGGAACGAGTCTCCCTTATAAGTAAAGAACCCACACGTTTCTGATCCCTCCAACGCGGTCGACACGCGCATATATATACTTTCCTCGTTGGCTGTCAGGTCGGCACCATCCCATTACATTGCATTCNACTGAAGTGTTTTTTTTTTAAATTTTCCCCGTATAAAAGTATCCGACGATTCCGACCACCAAAGGGTTGACTGACTGCTTCAAATTCTACAATATGGAACTCCGAGACCACAAGACAACCGACGAACCAAGTCATATACTATTCGCTTAAATTTTACTCTTTCTTGCAAAACGTGTATCTGAACTGAGCCTGACTCCTTCAAACCTCACCCGGAGAGATGGTACAAAAAAGAGTACATGTTCGTTGGAACTTGGGACTTTAAATTCATTTATTAGTATTTGGGGGATGGAGAGAAGTAGAAAATCTTTATGGGTTTGGGTTTTGGAACGAGTCTCCCTTGTCAGTAAAGAACCCACACGTTTCTGATCCCTCCAACGCGGTCGACACGCGCATATATATACTTTCCTCGTTGGCTGTCAGGTCGGCACCATCCCATTACATTGCATTCATTCAGCCGCAAAGCGCTAATCCAACTGTCACCCACTGCTCTAATCTCAGAAGCCAAGTTCCGACAAGTCCAAAATGGCCGCATTTGCTGCTTCCAATACAGCTGCTGCTGCTGTGGCCCCTCGGTGGATCCCAAAACGAGGCCGTGTTCTCAGGGCGGTTCTCAAGAAGCTTTTTGTGTGCTTTCAAGAAGAGACACAGGCACCTACCCATTCCACAAACCCTTCAGCCATTTATCCTTGTTAATGACCTGATTCCATAACATGGGCAACCTCGGATTTTCTCGTATATTACCTGTATTCCTCGAGTCTGATCGGCAATTATGTACTACATCTCATGAGAACATATATAATGTAATCAAACCCTGAGTCTTGCATTTAAGCAACTGAAAAATCTCGTTCATTGCTCAGCTAAATCCCCTTTCAATTGTTTGATTAAGACGTCAATTTAAATGTATCCTGCAGTCTAGCTAATACTACTCATTTTCGACTCGATGCTGAATATCTCAGCCCACATTCATGAACCAGCTGACCGCGAGGCATATATGCATGATAATTGGTGCAAACTACATAAAACGTAATCCCCATGACATGAAGGCATGCATGCTTGTAGAGAATGTGGAATTACCTCTTACCTCTGACACCATTTTGCCATGATTTGGCGAGTCTAGCAAACACCAGCGCTAATCCAATCGCTACCGGAAATATTCACATAACAGCAATAACTCTTATAAAGTTCATTTCATATATTTATCTTTCTCCTTCCTACTTAAGTATGACCCTAGTAAACAATTGGAAATTTGGAATCTCTTCAGTCTTCACATTCACCACCTACAAGTACAGAATCCTGCATTGTTCTTTTTTCTTTTTTTACAAAAGTGCTTATATTATCCTCAATGGTTCAAATTTGCAACAGAAAAAGAAAAGTACTAAAAAACTGACTATTCTTCCATCATAGAAACCTTCCCTGTTTCATACATGTTATACATCCAAACAGGTTCAAGCAACTCCTTTGAACTATGTAATTTCTGCCTTCCATCTTCATCATTTTGTTGTTCTATTTCTCTCTCTATTTGAGGGTATATGTCTTGAAGAGAGGCCAACATGATATCACCCCACTCTCTATCATCCGGCCTAAACAACTTCGTACATACAAAGTGTAAAAGTCCCAATACTAATCCGAAGTCCTTCCTTTCGAGCCCAACTAATGAGCCTGTAAGCAATATCACCCCAACTGAATCCAGTATGTTGGGATTTCCTTTTAACAAAGTAACAAACATTCCCAGAAGTTTCTTGGACACTGGGAACTCATCAGAATCCGGAACTCGGTCATCGTCCTTTTCTGGGCTAACTTCATTTAGTTCACTGAGCTCAATCTTTGCTAAAATCAAGGGCCAGGATGGAAAACGAAGTTTAATGCGATCAGATGCATGAAAATGTGTCCCTTCTTCTTGAGTCTTTTTCAGTACGTCCCCTGATCCTAATGCCAGGATCAAATCAGGCAGCCAAGGCTTTGCAGCTGCGGCAATCCGTGCTGCATTACCAGAGCCCTGGTATAGTTCAATCGAGGAGATTAAATCAAGCAAATCATTAGCAAGTTCAAAAGCTTCTAGAGGAAGTGTCGAAGTTTTGCTGATATCTCTGTGGACTAGATTAACTAACTTGGCTGCATAGGTGAAGGAGCTCTTCAGACACAGAATTATATTTTTCAAATCCTCCTCTTTGAACTGAAGTTGGTCATGAGACTGTCGACTTAAAGTGGATATGATGTATTGTACATATCTTGACGTGAACTTTAAGAACTGTACATAATAGTGAGAAAGAAGACCCATCGAAGTGATGTCAACCATGAACTTGAGAATCGCAGTAAGCATCTTCACTGTAATTGATAGTCTTTTTTGTTCTGTTTTAACAGATTCTACAGAAAATTCAAAATCGTCAGTCACTTTGGCACATAAGAAGGCAAGAACATAAAGCTACAAATATAGGATTTAATATTAGGGAAAAATTAGTGCACTGACGGTGAAAATTAAGATCTTAAAAAATCATACAGATTTCGAGAAGTACTGGGATGTTAAAAAATCTAATAATAGTACTACAAAGTTGTCCAATGTGGCAGAACCAAAAGCGTAACCTACCTAAACTGCAGAAGAGTGGCAGTTCAATTGTTCAGCGAATTAAGAAACTATTTATATTTTTTTTAATGGATTATTAACGAAACTACAAAAGAACACAAGGATCACAAAAAGAGAAATGCTTACTGTCCTGTCAGCCACAGACAGATGAGCACACAAAAATGCTAGACAAACTGAGTTCTTAACATGCAAAAGCAGGTCATTGCTATCACAGCCATTCTCATGATCTTGAAAATCATAATTAAAAATCCAACCTCATCGATCACTATGCTCAAGTATAGATATTTTCCAAAGTTTGGACCACAAACTCCTGTGGTTGGGAGAAAATCCGTAATTGGCCATAATAGTCCAAGGAGAGATGGCTAGTGCAACTCAGTTTCAATGTATGGCATAAGTGCATATCAATACTTTTCTGATAAGGAGCCAACATTCATATATAGCTTGTAATGTCAAGCCATCTAAAGATCTGCTCTAGCTCAACAGTTGGTCAAGAAATATTTGGTTTTGAAAATAACTGTCAGTACTTCTCATCACATCACTTGATAGACCTAACAAGCAAGTGTATCCAATCTGTGTAATTTGTGACCTATCCATGATTCCTTACCACTAGCACTTGGACTGGAGCCATCTGTTTGAGGTTCTCTGTGTTGCTGTCCACGGCTGGCCGCCTTATGGGTAGCCTGCTCAAATTCTAAGGGAGTTTTGCCGTGCTTTCCAGAGTCAAGCACTCCAAGTAGCTTCTCTACACAGTTAAGCACGTGATCCACTGCATGTTCTAACACAGTTGGCTAAAACAGAAGATAGAGTTGGAAGCCCATCAGTGACAAGTTCCTTAGAATCCCAAAACCAGGATAAAAGAATATTATAAATAAATACTTGCCTCCTGAAATGATCTCAAGGAATCAGTGCTATTGTTCTTCTTAGTACCTCGAAGTTTTGTACTATGTATGGTAACATTTTGAAGAGTCATATGTAGTGCAAGGGCTGTATATGCCAAAATGGGAGATATGTCCATGTATTCACAAAGCATGCACTGCACAATGCTGACTTCAGAGATGATTTTTAAAGCAAAAAATGACGTTTCAAGCATTTGAGCCCCCAATATAGCCTTCCGAGAGTCCTCAGGTATTAGCAAGTCCATGATTTGCCAGGCTATTCCTACCGCAATAGAATAATCCTCCTCAAAATTCAACTGTTGTTTTCCATTGACATTTTTCCATTTAGCTGAAATTTTGCCAAAGCACTTAGATTTCTTCCTTTTTGCAGAGGAAACACAGTTCTTTGGTGCTTCAGTTCCAAATTTTATATGGCAACGATAGGCAGCTTTCTGCAAGCATAGTGTTAGAGCGTCAAACATGTCATCAAATCCATCACAACAAAGGAACAATCTGTGGGCAGACCTCACTTCAGCTTGCCTTTCCACATTGTCAGATATACCACTACAATTAGTAACAAGGTCCGTACATTCCTCAAAAAGCCCGACAGCATCATTTGGAGAAATGGTGGAAACAATGTTGAGTACAGAAGATTGAGCACGTGCAGTAGATGCAGCAGCAAACAAGAACTTCACTTTTTCACCAGCAAGTAGCTCCTTAAGGGCATTTTTGTAACATGGCTCTGTTGCTAGGCTGTTGCAAAGGTAGACAGCAGCAACAAGTAAACCCTCAATCTGATCAGCATTTAGCTTGTCAGGTGACAAAACCAAACTAATGAACACTCTAATGAGCTCCATCAGAGACTTGAGGGATGCCCCTTCTGATACAAAATATTCACAAAACCTTGCCCCGGCCATAGGAGACCTCTTAATTAGTGTAACACAGCGAGTGCATGCTTCTCCAA
Source organism: Pterocarya stenoptera (assembly GCA_003123785.1). NCBI lineage: Eukaryota > Viridiplantae > Streptophyta > Magnoliopsida > Fagales > Juglandaceae > Pterocarya > Pterocarya stenoptera. The sequence continues at coordinate 66,457 of QEOT01001140.1, forward strand.
CAGGTACTTTTGAGGGGAAGTATGATGGCATAAGCAGTTTTGTGATTTTCTGAGCAACAAGAGGTTGATCATTCACTAGCGTAGACAATAAGACATCCAAGCTTACCACCTACAGAGAAATACGACGAGTAAAACCAACCAACCAATATGGATAAAGGCATCAGATAAAATCAGTGCAGTGCAATGTTTGATCTGAGAACACACTATACCTTATTAAACTGGAAATTTCGCATGTCCCTTAAAAGGAGGAGGAGATCTGCTACAGAAACTCGTACCGAAATGACATTATCCAGCATCAGATGCCCCATTCTCGGTAGCAGCACTCGAAGAATTTCATGAGATTGGGGATTGTCAAGCAAGTATATGATACCATTCAATGTGGAAAGCCTAACTTCATTGCATATATCATGTGACATGTCATCAAAAATCTTGGTGATTATCTTCGTAATGGATGCTGAAGGGATAATTTCCCAATATAAGTGAAGGATGCGGCAAGAACCTTCCACTGCAACTACTCTTACATCTGGACAATCATCCATCAGTAATCTCTCCAACAAAAAGAACTGTTTGTAAAGTAATGTATCTTTCACCTCTTTCGTGGAATCAGGATCTTCAAGAGGAAACATGTCTAGAAGCAAATGCAATGCATTTTGCCGAACATTAGAATTTGCAACCTATCAAACAGTAACATACAGCTTGGTTAAACACTGCTGCTATCCAATTGGTCCAAATCAATCCCCAAAAAGTCAGATATATTTAAGGCACAAAGAAAAATCATTTTGTGATATTTAGAGATCCTGAAAAGCCAATATCATGATCACATCAAGTTTTAACCAGGTTAGATAATTCACTAGTTCGTGTAATCTGCAACCGATGAACTTCAATCCAACGGATAATGCCAATTTAAACCAACCCAGAATAGATGGCAATTATAAAAGCATGCTTGATTTTTCTTATTCTTTTTCCCTTTACGCAAAGTCCCATATGATGTTCAAGCAAGTAAGCTCTTTAGTCGACCTGTATTTTCTCAACCCAAACACAATTGGTGAAAGAATGACATCCAATCATGCACATAGATCCGTGAAAACGTGGTTAACAAAATAATACTTTAAAAGGTCGCTATGAAAATACAACCTCTGTCGAACTCACTAGAAAATGGATTACTAATACTTCAATACGTGAAGCAAATCATCGTACCTAACGTCCAACCAACTGTGATTAACGACAAAAAAATAATATGAGGCTATCATCTATACATTATTATAGGCAATGCAATTTCATCAACACTATCTTCGATGATCACAAACCAGCGAAGAAAAGAAAATTACTTGTAAAGATCGAAATATCACAGGCTCAGCGAGCCGGAAAAGAAGTTTCTCAACCCCCTCCGTGGTCCGCTGGCTGATAAAGCCACCCAGAACCCTCCTAATAGAGGCGGTAAGCTCTCCTGAACTCCC
>QEOT01001140.1:71660-94740 GCA_003123785.1 Pterocarya stenoptera
TTGTTGGGTTTTTAAAATGGAATCCCAATCATCAACTCCAGATTTTATCATGAGATGGTAGAGAACACTCATAACACCTATAAACCAATCTATACTAAGAATCTCCCAGTCAAAAGACCCTATAATGCAATCGGAAAACACAAAATCAAAACTTTGCTGAGAGGATTAAATTCCGCCAACTGCTTCTCTTTTTGGTGGGCAATTTTGATCACTGTTTGTGAATACAAGCCTTCTCTTACTGCCAGCAGCAAGGATGGTAGAAGAATTCATAGTGGAATCGATAGAGCTTGAAAGCATTGATGATAAATTCGGGGAATATACAGACTGGGTGTCATAACTTTTCCCATCTCAATGTTCTGCATTATATTATAACAGGAAAATACATGATCCTGTGTGCGTGCAGCACAAAATAAAAATCAGCTTAAAGAATCAAACATTTTTTGGTTCATTAATTCAAGTTTTGAGATATACACTTTCAACTCACAAGATCAACTGCATTATGTGAGAAATTACTGCTAACAAAAAAACTCACCTTTTCTTGAGACCCCCACAAAGATATCACATTGGTCTTGAGCTCCAATGCTTTTTAAGATAATTGACCATCAACTGCTACTAAAACTGCAGCTGCAGCTATAACAGATGGCCGATGGTCAATTAAATTGGTCTCTGCAACAAAGATAACTTGATAAGTAAACATGTTAATTATTCAGAAATCAGTTTGGAGCCAATCTTTAATGCCAGGGAGTAACTTTTGTGATGGCCAGAATAAGTTCCACAGCTCTATAGAACAACCCTTTCGGTCTAGATTCATCACAAAATTTATTGATGAAATAACGCAGAAAATGAAAAGGAGTTATTGAACCCAATTTCCATTCCAGACAGTTCAAAATTATTAACTCCACACTCTTTACCGCTCTGTTCTCGAAATTATAACCTCCCACCTTGAAGTCCGATAGCGCCGGCACTTTACACTCCTCCATCTTTGCTGCCAAAGTTAAACATGCCACGTATATTATTTCAATAGCCCAAAGTTTCCCATCCTACATCGACAACAAGAGCAACCAACCATATCATAAATTTGGCGAACATGAAAAACCCAGTGGCCAAAAAGATAAAGAATTTGGCTTACCTCAGCGACTCGCTTTGAAAGAAACTGATCAAAGTAAGTAATAGCTATGTAAGCCGTATGAGATTTGAAACCAAAGATTGCCCGAGTCTGAATCAAGAAACACAAACTTCAAGAGCCGGTTCAATAAGGAAATTTGAGGGCAAAAAAATTTTCAAAAACCTGTACGGAGAGAAAAACCCGTATCGTAACGTTAACTTGCACACAGAGAGAAAACCATGAGGAGAGAGAAGACCCAGCGCCGCCATATTCTGGCGCGTGGCTGCCCACCGCCGGCACAGACTTCATCGCCGGGCGAAGGCGACTCCGCCGAGAGTCTTTCGGCACGTTTGCAACCGGTTTTTCTGTCTTTCTTATTTTGGGATTCGTCCGATTCGGCACTGCTTCTACGGCGGCCCTCGTCGGCGGTTCAGCCGTTGCCTCAGTAGTCCTCGTCAGAAACCTGGTGAGGTGAACCAGCTCCTTCGGTGGTCAGTCCTCGTTTGGCCAGCGAACCCGTATGGGCTGATCCTGCGGCTCCATATGGCCGCTGAAGCCCGTGTCGCTCCAACCGGAAGATTCAAATCTTTTGCAGACATTGTGAACCAAACTCCTCAGCCGATCCCGGAGGTCGAGATTTCTTTAAGACCCTTGAAGATCTTCGATGGGTCCTGCATGTTTTTTTCTCCAAAGAGGAGATTGATCGATTTGCCCAACCCTTCAAGTTTTCTCTTGTGATGAAATTCCTACGACAAATACCTTCACTGTATATCATTAGAGCCTTCATTAGAAGTCGGTGGGGCTTGGATTCGAAGTCGGTGGTGTCTACCATGCTTAAGGCCAGGTAAGTTTTTATCCCGTTTCTCTAATGAATTTGATTATATTAAAGTTTTTCGAGAAAGATTTGTGATGTTGAAGGAGTACTTTATAGTATTTTTTAATGAAATGTTGAGTTTGAGGAAGAAAACGAGCCTTCCTTGGTATTGGTATGGATCACTTTACCAGGTCTTCTTCCAAAAATATTACCACGAGGCTATTCTACGTAATATTACTATGCCTCTGGGTCAGTTCATTTGAAAGGACAATAGCACAAGATGTGTAACTAGAATAGATGGAGCACGGGTTTGTATCAGCATGGACGCTGCCAAAACTTCGCTTGAGTCATTCTGGATAGGCATGCCCCCATCAAGCCTCTAGCCGTTTGCAAGAAGTAATTTATGAAAATCTTCCTGCATACTGCATCAATACAGAATGCAGGACCACAACAGCTTTACTTGTAAATGGAATGGAGATTTGAAGAAGGAAGATCGACAGCAGGAAGAATGAGGAAGAGAGAAGAAAGTTTGGGTTAGAAAAGAGGCAGATAATCCAAAAGAGGATGGGGATTGGGAAAGGGCAGAGACAAGCAACCCAGTTGAGTTTGTTGATCTAGAGGAGGGTCATTTGTACAAAAATAATAGTAACGTGGAGAAGCAAGGGAGCAAACAAAGGGCGGTAATCAAAAAGAAAAAAATCAGAAGCACAAGGAAGGAATTAATGGAAATGCAGAAGATCTGACTCGGGAATGCACTAGATCTTTATCACAACAGCCGGGTATCGATACAAATGCTGATGATAGCAATGATGGGGAAACAAATACTGAAAGACTAGTGGTACCGAGAGGAGTGGGGGAAGTGTCTGCGGAGAATGTTTACATTCCAACGACGATCTCAGAACCTTGTGGCCTCATAGAGTTTGTTGGAGAGACTCAAGTTTTTCTATCTAAAAAGTCAGAAAAAATGGAAAAGGAAGACATATCCGATGAAGAGAATTGTGAAGAAATTTTGTGTGATGCGGAGCCGGTCAAAAGTCCTAGCCGGTTGACAGAACTCGAGAGGTTCAGGGGAAGCAAGATCTAGGAACTCTTTCTGCGCAACGTGAGGAGAAGGACTCGGAAAGAGGTGTGGCTCGAAGCAACGAGCATGAAAGGATGTTGGACTTGGCAAAAGAAAAGGCTTACAAATCTGATAGAGAGAGCCAGGATTAAGTCAAGCAGTATGCTTGTGAGAAAATCATTGCGGGTGCCCACCCGTCCTAAAAAATTAATCCATGATTGACAACTTTTTAGTTTGGAATATAAGAGGGTTATGGAGTTATAAAAAAAGGCTTAAGAGTCTAGTTTAGAAGCATAATGCTGTATTAAAAAAATTGCCATCTATGAGCCTTTTTGCTCAAGAAGATAAAATGCATAGTCTGGGATGTTTTTTGGGCTTGACGAAGTTTTGTTGTAACGAGGCTAAAGGTGGTAAGCTTTGATTGTTTTGGAGGGAGTCACTCACCTTTGAAGAGGTAGATAGTTCATCTTAAATGATCTTGGTCATGTTGTGCTTGACAATAAAAAAATTCTCCTCACTTTTGTTTATGCTAAGTGTACTCAAATTGATCATCGGGATCTTTGGAGGGATTTGAATGATATGCAGGTTGTCGATAAGCCTTTGCTAGTTGTGGGAGATCTTAATGCTATTCGCAGGGATGAGGAAATGATTGGTGGAAATCCTAGACCCTTGGCCTCCATGGAGGATTTTAATAGGTGCTTGGATAGATGTGGCATTGTCGAACTTTCTAGCAGTGGACAACACATGTCTTGGTGCAATGGACATGAGGGCCAGTCCCGCAGTTCGGCAAAGTTGGATAGGGCTTTGATTAACACTGAGTTTCGCTCTAAATTTCCTTCGGCCCATTATAAGTATTTGGTGAGGAAAATTTCGAACCACTGCCCCATGGTGATTAATTTTGCTAGAATGGAGGATTTGAATGGTCCACACCCTTTCAGGTTTTAGAATACGTGGGTATCTCATATAGACTTTTTGTCTTGTGTGAGAGAGGTTTGGATGTCTCCCGTGCTCTCAAGGGGTCTTTGGAAGCTTGCCAAAAAATTAAAGAAAACCAAAATGGCGATGTGGGCTAGAATAAGGCCGTTTTTGGAAGGGTGGAATCTCACATTCGGGCTTTGGAGGAACAGGTGGAAACTTTGGAACATTAACTTTAGGTGGGTTACTCGGAAGAGGTGGAAGCAGATTTTTTTGTATCCAAAATTGAACTTGAAGTCCGGGAGGTTAGAGAAGAAACAAGGTTGGCTCAAATTGCCAAGAAAAAATAGTTACTTGAAGGGGATCAAAATAGCAAGTTCTATTATGCTGTTGTTAATCAAAGAAGATTCAAAACTATGATTTCTCGATGAAGCTTGATGATGGTCATGTTTTGGGAAATCCAGAAGAGATTCATTTGGGTCCTGTTGAGTATTTCAAGGAGTTTCTTACTGAGAGTTCAATTTTGGATCAGGCGGATCTTACATCTTTGTTGAGTTGTAGCGTTTCGATGGAAGAGAATAACGCTCTTTATATGGCTCCCTCGGAGGAAAAGATCAAAAAAGCTCTCATTTCCATTCCAAGACACAGCAATCCTGGCCCTTATGGGTTCGGCTCGGCTTTTTTCATTGCTTGCTGGAATATTGTTAAAGCTGACATTGTTGAGGGCAACAGATTTCTTTCAAGGTGCACTTTTTCCCAGGTATTTTTCTTCCTCTTATATTGTCTTAATTCCTAAAGTGCAGGATCCTACTAGTTTTGATAAATTCCGCCCGATTAGTCTTTGTTCGATGGCTTATAAAATTTTCTCCAAGATCATAGTCAAACGTTTGACATGGCTTTTTCCTAATTTGATTTATATGGAACAAGGTGCGTTTGTACCTGGAATGAACATTTTTTAAAATATTACCATTGCCCAAGAAATGGTTCATTCTCTCCACAGGAAGACTTGTGGGGGAAATATTATGGTGAAAATTGATATAACTAAGGCCTATGATCGAGTAGATTAGACGTTCCTTTTGAGGGTTTTGGAGTGTTTTGGTTTCTCTACTAACTTTTGCAGATTGATGGGGGAGTGTATCCTGTCACCTTGGTTTTCGGTGATGATACATGGAACTTATAAAAGTTTTTTCAAACCTTCTCATGGTTTGTGTTAGGGAGATCATTTGTCTCCTTATTTTTTTCAACCAACAAACTCTGTCTTCACACTACACAATGACAACTCATGAGAATCCCATCTACATATATATTTTTAAGTAATGCTTTAGAATTATTTGCAGAGGCAAACAGAGAGGATCAAAAAATTAAATGAGAGAAAGATTTATTTGCAATTATATGAGGCAATGGAGGCTCTAGTTCATATATGCAGAGACGGGTGTCTGACAATTGGGCCACATGATAAGGACTTTAAAGCAAACCAGGCGCCTTGTCATTATGCAGCTTGTAAGAGACTGGAAATTAGGAGTAGCAATATGTGATACGACCCGTTAACCCAACACAAACACGATACGATAAAAATGGGTTAGGATTTAGTTTTAACGGGTTGGGGTCAAAACGGGTTGACCCGTTAAGACACGATTACTTAATAGGTTAATAACGGGTTGGGTTGACCCGTTATGACCTGTTAAGAAAGTTAAAGTTACAATTATATCCTTATACTTAAAAATAAAATTGTTGAAATTTTAATTTCGATATTTTTATTGTTTGGATTGTAATTTTGAATTTATAGTTAGTTTTATATTATTTTTTTTATAGATATTGTGGTTTTAACATTTATATACAAATTATACTAAACTTAACTAAGTCAAACGGGTTAATTTCATGTCTGTTCAACCGATTTACATAAATGGTCAAAACGGATTAACACGACACGACTTGTTATGTTAACGGGTCTTGTTAGGGTTTGAGATTTGACACGATAAGCTTAACGGGTCGGGTTAGGGTTGACCTATATAATATAATATACATACCTTGACACGACACAAATACGATCCGTTAACACGACTTAACACTCCTACTAGAAATGTTGGTCCGCCATTTTGCTGGTTGCAAGTTGAGAGTCCCTGGTGGCTGCGTTCATTGCAAAAGAATGTGGCAGATATTGGAGTTGCACTCGAGGTATCAATTCTGATGTTTGTATGGTGCCTTTGTGCAGGTGAACCATATCATTCTCTCTCCTTTTGTTTTTTTTCCTTTTAAGTTTCATAAGATAGGTATGTGGTTTAGGATCATAGTTTCTTGCACCTAAATGCATCCAAAACATCTAGTTAACTCGGGAAGATACCGTCTTTTCAGGAAATTTAAAGAAAGAATCTAGAGACAGAGCAAGAAGGACGAGAAAGGTTATGTTTGGGGGTAAGGATGAAAAATCTCATCTCATCTCATCATTACATCTTTTTCAAATTCACATATAAATTATAATAAATAATTTAACTTTTTCAAATTCTAATTCAATTTTTTTAAATCTTAAAATAATAATAATATTAAAAAATAATATTTTAAATTTTATCTTATCTCAACATCCAAATCTAGTTACAAAGAACTATGAATTCGGATCATCCAAGTTGAGAAAAATGGAAACAAACTGGGATTAATATATATTGATGAAGTTCACTATTGATGGGCCGCTGTGATATCGGCCTATTGGGTTCATCTTCCAATCATAAAAAGTTCATCCTTTTAGCTTTTGCTAATTGTACGCTGGTTTTATTCAGCTGTAGCTGAGTGGAGAATATTGGTGCAAAAAATATTGAGAACAACGACCATCGTTGGAGCACCATTCTTTTCATGGGAAATTGTCAGCTTTTCATGAAAACAGAGTTTGCTTCTCCTAGAGTAAGCTTTTTGAACTATAAATTAGTTGTAATTTAAAAAAATTGTAATGATAAAGATGAGATGAGTTGAGATGGGTTGAGGAGAGTTTTGAAACCAAACAGTCTTGGATTGGTAGGAGAGTTGAGATGAGTTGAGATGGTTTGTGAATATTAAAATAAGATATTTTATGAATATTATTTTTTAATATTATTATTATTTTAAGATTTGAAAAAGTTGAATTATTTATTATATTTTGTGTAGAAATTTAGGAAGATTCTTTTGGAATTTGAAAAAGATGAATTGTTTATTATATTTTAGTGTGAAAATTTGAGAAGATTCTTTTGAGATTTTAAAAAAAATATTATTATATTATATATAGGAATTTAGAAAAGTTGTAATGATAAAAATGAGATGAGTTAAGATGGGTTGAGGAGAGTTTTGAAACTAGAAGTTAAATAAAACCATCTCAACTCATCTTTGAATCCAAACAGAATTGTTAAAAATTAAATAAAATATTGTTAGAATATTATTTTTAATATTATTATTGTTTTGAAATTTAAAAATGTTGAATTATTTATTATATTTTGTGTGAAAATTTAAAAAAATTGTAATGATGATATAAAGTGAGTTGAAACGAGTTTCCAATCCAAACTGGGCATTGTGATATATGGATGATGAGTAGAATAAATCAATTTTTTTTTTAAAAAAAAAAGTATGGTGTGTGAGAATAATAAGTAGGAGAGCTCTTTTAACATTAAGTTCAATCTTATGTATTTGCTACTTTATAGAATATTTTACAAAGGATGAAGCTTTTATGTATGTTGGTTGTATCATGAAGTTTTGGTTTTAATTTAAGACTTTATAACATATCTGAGTCATGAAAATGATCGGTTAACCAAAAGAATTTAGGCTCACGAACAAACTTGACTTCAGGGTCATGAGTCTGTATCTCATTGGGAATGACAAAGATAGGATATTTGGAGGAAACTGATTCTGCTTTATAATTTCACACTGAGATACCAAGACACTCACACACCCCCGACTTGGGGGGGTAATATTTTCTCTACAAACATACAATTACAACTAGTTTATAGTTCACAAAAAGCTTATTCTAGGAGAAGCAAACTCTGTTTTCATGAACAGCTGACAATTTCCCATGAAAAGAATGGTGCTCCAACGATGGTCTTTGTTCTCAATATTTTTTTCACCAATATTCTCCACTTAATCTCGTCCTTCTTGCTCTGTCTCCAGATTCTTTCTTTAAAGTTCCTGAAAAGACGGTATTTTCCCGAGTTAACCAGATGTTTTGGATGCATTTAGGTCCAATAAACTATGATCTCCTAAACCACATACCTATGTTATGAAACTGAAAGGAAAAAAGCAAGAGGAGAGAGAATGGTATGGTTTACCTGCACAAAGGCACCCTACAAAGATCAGAATTGGCACAAAGCCTCGAGTGCAACTCCAATAGCTGCCACATTCTTTTGCAATGAATGCAGCCACCAGGGACTCTCAACTTGCAACCAGCAAAATGGCGGACCAGCATTTCCAGTCCCTTACAGGCTTCATAATGACAAGGCGCCTGGTTTGCTTTAAAATCCTTATCATGTGGCCCAATTGTCAGACAACCGTCTCTGCATATATGAACTAGAGCCTCCATTGCCTCATATAATTGCAAATAAATCTTTCTCTCATTTAATTTTCTGATCCTCTCCGTTTGCCTCTGCAGATAATTCTAAAGCATTACTTAAAAATACATATGTAGATGGGATTCTCACGAGTTGTCATCGTGCAATGTGAGGATAAGAAAAAGAAGATGGAAAAAGGACAAGAAAAGGAAAATTCAAGTTTACATTTTCTTCATAAATTAGAGACCCCAAAAGTTCCTTTTCTAGCATGGGGTGGCTTTGCTTCATCGCTTCCCATCCCTCAGTAGCAGAAACAGCTGTAAAGTTCTTCAGAATCATACGGTGACATATGAAGCTAAGCCGAGGGGCATCACACAGTAATGCAAGTTGAAAGATGTCAACAACATTCTCTATGGTAAGTAATCCCTGCTCTAGTTGTCGCACACACTCTTGCTTCAACTGAGGAACCACGAATGTATGTGACAGCACCAACAAATGCAAGACAAATTCCTCCATTTCTTCTTTCTCATAACTGCATATGAAAACGACCACAAAATTGAAGGGGTGTTTGAATAATCCTCTTCTTAAAAGTTCTAATCTTCACTACTAACAGTTGAAAATTTTAAAAGATGTAATTTGTCATAGATTTTCTCACACCATTTACACTGATCATTGCTTTAACATTCTCTAAAAAAAACAAAAATAGTCTTATAACATGGACTATGGTTTGTAGAGATTGAAATAATCACTAGAAAAAAATTGGATAGACCTGGAACATTTCTATTGTACATTAAATATTAAGACTCCTTGGTCCAGTTCTAAATTGACCTGCGTCAAGATTATTCTTTTGTCAAATCCAGCAAATAGTAAGAACTGGTGAGGGGAAAATGGTTACCAGGAAGAGTACAAGAATCTAATGAAAACTCGAACTGCATCATGTGGAACGCCCCGGATTGCAATTGATCGCTGCCTACCTTGGCCTTTCAATTTCTTTAACATGCCTTTCATCACAGGAGAAGCCATGCCCTGTCAGCAAAATAACTACTAGTTTTTATCATCTGAAACGGGCAGTTCAATGCTACAGAACATGTTTCCTCAATTCATTTTTACATATCTAATCACAAATTAATGCTTTATTTACTGATCCCTCGAGCAGAATCATCACTAACCATACAAAAACAGCCTTTTAGAGTCGACCTCAATTGACAAACTAAAGGATTCTAGCATCCTTCAAGAAAGAAATTCAGGAATCAATTGATAGTACTGGATAAATTAACTTACAAGGATGCTAGCATGCGCATAGATGATGCCACCATCGTCATTATTGATGGTAACATCAGCTCGATAACCTTCATCAAACAGGCGCTCCCACAAATCTTTTGTTGCTGTAGAGACACGGCTGTATCCTCTTAACTTTGATCCATTCCTCTCTAATCCCTTCTGATGATAAATGGCTGTTGCTGGACTAGGCAATGGAGGTGCTACTGGAACACTTCTCTCTGAAACTACGGGAGATCCTTCACTGATGCTGCCCACCTTTCCCATTAAATTCCAATATCTGCAGCTGCCTCTGCAGATGTTAGTCAGCGATCAAAATCAGTTTCTCATTCTCTAAAATGGCATACATGGGAGCCTTTATTATATATTTCTTACAAAATTCTAAAAGTATCACTTTTGTCCTCTGGCAGATTTAGTCTAACATAATCAAACCAAACTGTATCTTGATTGGGGTGGAATTTGCAGGCAAATCATAAGCCATTCAATTGCAGGCCTAAATGAAAACATAATCCAAATGTTGATTTTGTTCAAAGGTATGTAATTAAGATTCACCATCAGAGGGCGATATGTAGATTCACTATCTGGAAACCAGAAGCCATGAAAGAGAGCAGCAATATATGCAGATGTGCAGCAGAAATGGTACAATCAAAGGCCAACGGCATGAAAGTAATACTACCTAAAGATCAAAAATTAGGATCCTGAAGAGTTTTGAACACCAAAAGCTAGGCCCTTGAGGTAACTTGCAGTTGATTTATACTGCAATGTAATTAGATCACAAGGGTCCTGTTCTTTATGTGGATCGATCGGAGAAGCATATGCTGATATGCAGCTCATGTTATGTGATCAACAGCACTCAAGCGTTGAAGGTATATATAGATAATAGATCAGTACTATTTCAGAAAGTAAGATTTTTTTTTTGTCGACTTGTCAAACTGATGCAGCCAAAATTTAATGACGGAAGCAGAAGAATAGGTGATGCTGCCAATGTAAAGATCCTAAAACAGTCATTTTCACAGCTGTTAACAACATAATAAAGCAACTCGGTGACCCATTTCCAATATAATACTTGATTGCAACACAAAGTCGAAATGAACGGTTCTGAGTTTTTTTTTCATTTTCTGGTTTTTGTTGAAAACGTTTTTCACTTAAAAATATATGATTTGATATGAAAATTGAATAAAATATTATTTTTTAATATTATTATTATTTTATAATTTGAAAATTTTAAATTATTTAATACATTTTGTATAGATATTTAAAAAAAAATTATGATGATGAGAAGAAACTTTTTCTATATCTACCTCAGTTTGAGTCTGTAGGATGAAAATAACATGTGCGACGAGGGATCGACCCAATTCCTCCAAAGAAAATATCTAATATAAAAGAAAAAGATTCATTGAGTTGACATGACTAGAGAGAGATATATCACAAACCTTATAGTATCAGTACTCTGCCGTTCCTTTACACGAATCCTTAATTTCAACCCTGTTCTTATGGAAACGTATTGATCGACAACGCAATTGGCCTCCTCGGATCTCTCAAAACGGCTCCCTTGCAAAAGGCTCTGTTCTCTTAACAAAACTAACGTAAATGATAAAACCAGGTACCTTATCGTCAAAGACAGAAAGAAAATTGGGGTAAAACGATAATTCCCAGAGAGAAAACTCCGAAAGAGAGAGAGGCCGGAGCAACTATTTTCATAAATATATAATCTCTGAGGATGTTTGGTTTAAGAGCTCTCTCTCTCTCTCTCTGTGTGATCACTCTGATCTCAGGGAAATTAACTTGGCACCAGAATTCTTCACATAAATACTGAACCATATAGTTGTCTTTCAGATTGCCTACCTGTCGGTCTTCAGTTTCTTGCGCCAACGTCGTATCAGAAGAACGTGTCTAATTTTGTAGTTTTTTTTCCCAACAAACAAACAAATAATAAAAAAAAGCCGTCATATCAGTAGAAAAATGAATAAAACAAAATCAAACGTGCATGGTTTTGCCATTGCTGATACATGTACACGTCACTCGTCAGAACACCGCCGTACGTTCATTGTATCAACATTTTTGTTAATAGTCTTGAAATGATAATTAACAGAAAAGAAAATGACGAATTCAGATATTATTACATAATCTAATAATTATTATTTTATAAGGCATGCTGATGATAAAATCCAATTTCTCTTCCTCTCCAATTTCCTCTACAACTAGGAAAGATAATACACATACAGCTGATTTTTGCTGGCACTACTACTGGATTGTTGTATATATTATTAGTCACGTGCATTAACTCTTGGCCTTGGGTATCCCAGCCCCCACATTTTTACAAGCGGTTGGTCCATAAAAAATACGAGTTGGAATGTTGGTTGAGATCAAAAAATGGCATGTATGCATGATGTTCAGTGAATGAATCTTCAATAAGTAGAAGCATATAATATTATAAAAAGGCTATTAAAAAAAAAAAAATCAAGGACATCTATATAAAAGGTCAATAATGAGTGTGGATTTTTTACAAGTTCGTGAGTACCTTCGAATTCAAACCATAGTTATGAATTTAGGCTTGTTTAGGAACACAAATGAACATCTCATCTCATCTCATCTCATTCTAGAATTTTTTAGAATCTCCTTTTCAAATATTGTCTAAACATAAATACTTTTTAATTTCAAATTTTTAACTTTTTTATCTAATTATTATCTAATCATTACAATATTTTTAAAATTTCAAACAAAATACAAAAAATAATACAACTTCTTCAAAACAAAAATAATATTAAAAAATTATGTCCTAATAATATTTTAATTTTATAATATTTTTTATTCAATTTTTTCTTTATATTTTTTTAAAACTTAATAAAATATCTTAACTCAAATAATTTAATTACTATTTACAAAATGTGTCGTCACTTAAAATGCTATTATATATGGGGGGATTAATCGGCTAAGCCCAAGGGCCTGGGAGTTAACATGGGCCAGCTGATACTGAAACGGCCCGATACTTGTTGCAACCCAAATTGCACACGATTGAGGTGGTATGGACTTCAAACGTTTGGTCAACAACTATCAATAAAGCTCACTAGTTCATAGATGAAACTAGGGATGAAAACGGGCCGGTCTGGTCCGACGATGGATTGAATATTTTTTATCTATTATTTTTTTCAAACTAGACCGGACCGAACACCTATAGGAACCGAACTGGACCAGTAGCTATCGGTCCAGTCAGGTTCATTCGGTTCGACCTTTTTAAAAAAAAGATATCAATTAATAAAAAAATTTTATTTACAATACTAAATTAAACTAAGTGAATTATTAATGTAGATTATGTAACAAACTCAATAAAAAATATTTTATATGGTCAATGATAATAAATTAAATGAAAATTACGTTATTGATGATGTTAATTATTATTTTATTACTAACTTAAAGTATGTTAATACATAATGAGCCATATACAACTTTTAACATTTTGTATATAAAGCAATAAGTATAAATAATTTAATTATCCATACATAATACATCCATAAATGAGAAAGATACATACTTAAGATACTATTATAAATAAGCATAAAAATATTTGATTATACATACTATTATAAATTTATAAATTACATATATATTATATAATTTATACTATAACTCTTAATACTTAATAGTATTAGTAATATATTAAAGAATATATTAATACATTGATACTAAATATATATAGTTATAGACTTATCGTGATTAGTTATTATGAATCATGATAATATAACTATATAATAGTATTAGTATAAAGTATTAGACTATTAGTAATATAGTATAGCTATATATTAGTAATATTAGTATAAGTATAACTGTATAACTATAGTCTATACTTAATTATAATATACTATAATTATATATTAGTTAGTGATAATATTAGGTTAGATGAAAATTATATAATTAATTATATATATAACTTATAAATTTTTTTTTTTTTTTATTTACATTTAGTTCGATCCGGTCTAAAAAGTCCTTGGACCGTGAATCAGACCGAATGAACTCGGTCTTATAAAATTCAGACTGTAGATCGGATCAAACCGAATTCGGTCTACTCCGATCGATTATAAAATGCGCTTTACTTCTTTCTCACAAACTCGTGCTGCAAGCTTTTCTTGAAAACGCACCAAATGTAAATGTGTGTAACAAGCCTATGTATAAAGGCTATAGAAAATGAAAGACTAAGGGTGCTCTCTTCGAGGGGAGCTCCTCCAGAAATGAGATAGTGAGAGATAGAGAGGGAAAAGATTATAGATGACAAAAGTCTGAATTCATTTATGCATCCCAGCACAGGGCTCTGCGCAGCTATAAAAAGACGTCCGTTGGCTAACGGTCAGGAAACAAACAAAATAGGCTAACAATAAAAGCAACAGAAAATAAAGGAATAAAAAGCACAGATAGTAAGAGCCAAATACACGGCTCGACTAAGGAAATACAAAGCATAAAATAACTGGGCCTTAAGGGAACACACTTCCCAACCCATTAACGAAACTAAAGCCTGTCATGGTGATGAAACTCGGCCCGGCCCTTATATTCACTCCCAAATACTTATGTTGACTCCAAAGTATTCGGCTTCATGTGTTTGACCGACCCCTTCTCGAGCATTCTTCTCTTCTTCTTCCCAAATTCAATCACGCCCAATTTTACTGAAACCCTAGGTCCATTAGATCAAGCCGTGTAACATACCTCCCCTCTTCAGAACACCTTACCCGCAAGGTGTGGGAAATCCTCTCTCAACTTCGAGTATTTCTCCCACGTAGCTTCACTGTTGTCCTGTCCTTGCCATCGCACCAAAATTTCGGCCTTTGCTTGATTACCCACTTTTACCATTCGGCGTGCTAAGATCTCGGCAGGTTCTGGGCGGATGACTCCGTCGTGGTCCACTGGAGGTAGATCGGGCAGAGCTGTGGTTGATGAACCGATCTTCTTCTTGAGCAAAGACACATGAAATGTGGGGTGGATCCGTGCGTGTGGAGGTAGATCTAGTCGGTAAGCAACCTTACCCACCCTTTGGAGAATCTGAAATGGACCAAAAAATTTCGGAGCTAGCTTGTGATTTCGGCGGATGGCCACAATAGCTTGCTTGTACGGCTGGAGTCTGAGGTAAACCCATTCCCCTTCAGTGAATTCTCTTTCCTTCCTTCTCAAATCAGCATATTTTTTCATTCGGTCTTGAGCTTTCTTTAAGTTGTGTTGGATGACCCGTGAGATCCGATCCCAATTTTGTAGGTGTTCTTCGACTGCTGCAACTCTTGCAGTACCTGGTATATATTCTAACCAACGGGGAGGGGGATGTCCATATAGTGCCTCAAAGGGGGTTAATTTAGTTGACCCGTGTGGGGAGGAATTATACCACCACTCAGCTAGTGGTATCCATGATACCCAGTCCCTAGGTCTGTCACCTGAGAAGCATCTCAGAAAATTTTCAAGGGTTTTATTTACAGCCTCTGTTTGCCCATCGGTTTGAGGGTGGTAGGCTGTACTCAATGACATTTGAACTCCTTGTAGACTGAATAGCTCATGCCAAAATTTACTTGTGAAAGTTCTGTCTCGATCCGAGACTATTGAGATGGGTAAGCCATGTAATTTGAAGATATGTTTGATAAACAAATTGGCGATGTCTTGGGCTGTGTATGGGTGCTTTAGGGGTGTTATGTGGCTGTATTTTGTGAGTCTATCAACTACTACCCACAAACTGTTAAACCCCTGAGAACTAGGTAAACCTTCAACAAAATCCATCGTTATGTGTGTCCATGGTTAAGTGGGAATGGGAAGGGGCTGTAATAACCCACTTGGGTAAGTATTAGAAGATTTCACTCTTTGACAGAGGTCACACCCTCTGATAAACTGTTTAACCTCACTTTTTAGACCTGGCCAATAGAAATCCCTCCTCATCCTCTGAATGGTTTTATCAAAACCCGAATGTCCCCCCCATGGACTGCTATGGCCCAATTCCAGCAAACGAGTTTTAAACTCCTTATGTTGGGGAATGTACAGCCTTTGTTTGTATAGGAGCAAATCTGACCTCATGGCATACTTAGGGCCTAATTTATCTTCCTTAAAAAGAGAGATTAGATCTTGTACCTTTGGGTCAGTTTCGTAGGCAGCTTTTAGGTCTTCCAGCCATTCCACAGTGGGAAAAGAAATGAGCATTAATGTACCCTCCTCATTCTGCTCTTTTCGAGATAGGGCATCAGCAACCTTGTTCTCAGCCCCTTTTTTGTATTCCACAATAAAGTCGTACCCCAACAATTTGGAGAGCCATTTTTGTTGCATTGGGGTTCCTATTCTTTGGTCCAAAAGATGCTTTAGGCTTTGTTGGTCTGTCTTAACTTTAAAAGTTCCCCCAAGTAGATACGGTCTCCATTTCACCACTGCACTCACAAGTGCAAATAGTTCCTTCTCGTACGTGGATAGATGTAGAGCTCTCCCTTTTAGTGATTGGCTAAAATAGGCAATGGGCCTCCCTTGTTGCATGAGGACAGCCCCAATAGCTGTGCCCGAAGCATCACACTCGATAGTAAATGGTGCTGTAAAATCAGGTAAAACTAGTACCGGGGGGCAAGAAACAGCTTCCTTCAACTTGTGGAAAGCTATTTTAGCTTCCTCACTCCATTTGAACCCATCTTTTCTCAACATTCTGGTTAGTGGGCTAGCGATGTCTCCGTAGCCCTTAATGAATCTCCTGTAGTATCCGGTCAGCCCCAAGAATCCCCGTAATGCTTTGATAGAACCAGGAAGGGGCCATTCTTGCATGGCTTGTAATTTTTCTGGATCCGCCCTCACCCCTTGTCCAGAAATTAAGTGCCCCAAGTAGGCTATCTCTTTGCACCCAAACCTACATTTAGAAAGTTTAGCAAATAACTTGTGCTCTCTTAATGTTTCGAGGGTCACCTGCAAATGCCTCAAATGGTCAGTTTCAGATTTACTGTAAATCAGTATATCGTCAAAAAATACCAGAATAAACTTCCTCAAATGGGGTTTGAACACCTCGTTCATCAGGCTTTGGAAAGTAGATGGGGCATTAGTTAGCCCGAAGGGCATAACTAGGAATTCATAATGACCCTCATGGGTCCTAAAGGCTGTTTTGTGGATATCAGAGGGTTTCACTCGAATTTGGTGGTAACCGGACCTTAGATCCAGCTTGGAGAACACTATGGCACCATGTAACTCATCCATCAACTCCTCTACTACCGGAATAGGGAATTTATCCTTAATAGTAACTGCATTAAGGCCTCTATAGTCCACACATAACCTCCACGACCCATCCGCCTTTCTAACCAACAATACCGGGGAAGAATAAGGGCTTTGACTATGCCTTATTGCTCCTGAGTGTAACAATTCATTGACTATCTTTTCAATTTCATCTTTTTGGAAATATGGGTAACGGTAAGGGCGCATGGAAATGGGTTTGGTGTTGGGTATGAGATTTATAGAGTGGTCATGGGTTCGGGTGGGGGGTAGGCTTTTTGGCTCCTCAAACACTTCAGGATATTCTTTCAGTATTTTTTTCATAGTTGCTGGAATTTGTTCTTCTACTGGGTTGTTTTCACCTCCCATGACATATAAAATTATACCCCTTTTTTCCAGTTTATTACAGACATTTAGAGAGCCTTCCTCAATCAATTTTGTTGCTGTCAACCCTTGTAACTGCACTGTTTTTTCTTTCACAAAAAATTTCATGGTTAACTTTTGGAAATCCCATAAAACAGTACCCAACTCTTGTAGCCAATGAATGCCTAGCACCATATCACAACCTGCTAGGACTAAAATATGCACCTCCACTGTAAAGTTGGTACCCTGAATGTTAACACCCACTCCCTTGCACTTCCCTTCACTAGGTAGAATTTCCCCACTAGCCACCTTCACTTTCACTTTTTCTTCAAGATTAATGGGTAGTTTGACTCGATTTAGCACAGCTGGGTCCAAAAAATTATGGGTTGATCCAGTGTCTATTAATATTGTCAGCCATTGAGGTCCAATCTTTCCCATCACTCTCATGGTTTTTGGGTTTTGGGATCCTGTTAAGGCATGGAGAGATATTTCTGGGTTTATGGCTAGGTCTAGTTCTGTTTTGAAACTTTCTGGGTTCTCCAACTCACACACGGGTTCCTCCATATCCTCTTTTTTTTTAGATTCAAACAACACCTCTTCTAACAGGTACAACTTTGGGTTTTGGCATTTATGTCCCACTGTCCACTTAGAATCACAGTAGTAACATAACCCTTTTTCCCTCCTTTCTTTCATTTGGTTTTGGCTTATTTTTTGGATCTGTAGGTTAGGTTTGGGATATGTTTTGGGAGGTTCACTGTTGGTGAAGTTGGGTCTTTTGAGTATTCCCGGGTCAGGTGAAGACATGAAACCAGATCTGTTTGGTTTTTTGGAGAGGTTCACTTTTTCTTCTTGTATTTTGGCTAGACTGTAGGCTGTGGTCAGATTTGGTGGGTTGAACATTCTAACAGTTAGTCTAATCTCATCTTTTAGACCACTGAGAAAACAACTGAGCTTATATTGCTCTGATAAGCCCCTCAACCTATTAGATAAAATTTCAAATTTATCCTTGTATTCCTCCACTGTATTGTTTTGTTTTAACCGAGTCAAAGACTCCATTGGGTCGTCATACCCATTAGGACCAAATCTGGCCAGCAAGGCTTTAGTCATAGACTCCCATTCAAATGCTTGTCCTGAATCTTCCCAATCTTGAAACCAAGTTAAAGCTTTACCATTCATGTGAAATGAGGCTAACTTAACTTTTTGTTGTGGCAGGGTGTTATGAAAAACAAAGAATTGTTGTACCTTGTAGATCCATTCAGTTGGATCATTTCCATGAAAAGTTGGGAAGTCAAGCCTTACAGTCCTTGTCTGCACATCACCCGCAGACCTCGAGCCCCCATCTTCCTCGTGATCGTGCATTCCTGATGAAGATCCTCCAGAGCTGTGATTGCGCCCCTTCTTCTGCAGCTCACCCGATATCATTGTCAACTGTTGTAGCATTGCATCATTCTGTCGTTTTAGGGTCAGCATCTCGGTTTCCAATGTTTTATATTGGCCATCTGTATGGTTTTTGAGGTTGCTCAGTCCTTCTTGCAAGTCCTTGAGTTTTTTGTTTTCTGGCATTTCAAAAAAAAAGGAAAGCAATAATGCAAGTTTTCACAGGAGGTGTCTCTGATACCACTTGTAACAAGCCTATGTATAAAGGCTATAGAAAATGAGAGATAGAGAGGGAAAAGATTATAGATGACAAAAGTCTGAATTCATTTATGCATCCCAGCACAGGGCTCTGCGCAGCTATAAAAAGACGTCCGTTGGCTAACGGTCAGGAAACAAACAAAATAGGCTAACAATAAAAGCAACAGAAAATAAAGGAATAAAAAGCACAGATAGTAAGAGCCAAATACACGGCTCGACTAAGGAAATACAAAGCATAAAATAACTGGGCCTTAAGGGAACACACTTCCCAGCCCATTAACGAAACTAAAGCCTGTCATGGTGATGAAACTCGGCCCGGCCCTTATATTCACTCCCAAATACTTATGTTGACTTCAAAGTATTCGGCTTCACGTGTTTGACCGACCCCTTCTCGAGCATTCTTCTCTTCTTCTTCCCAAATTCAATCACGCCCAATTTTACTGAAACCCTAGATCCATTAGATCAAGCCGTGTAACAATGTGTAAGGTATAGCGAGTAATGATCGTCGCATCGAACTTTGAAGTCAAAGACAACCTGAACAAAGAACAGTAATGGAGCTGAGGTTGTTCGGATTGACCCATGTCGGACTCTTATCTCACTTAAAGGCCCAATACACAACAAACGTACATAATTCCTAGCCTAGGGTTAGAATGTCAGCTACAATTAGACCTTTGCAGTTGCCAGATATGACAAACTCTACAGCACATGATTGTTAATGGGGCGTAAAGGGCCTTAAATTGGAATGCTTTTTGAGGCCCATCCCCATCAGTCTTCTGCGCTGTTCTTTCTGAAATCTTGCTCAAATGTAAATTTATTGATTTTTAATATTCTATCGTCCATATGTACTAGAAATTGTAGATGTGTAAAAGAGATCAAAGAAGAACAATGTTGAAAGCAACTCAAGAGAAAATGGGAAAAAAAAAGAGTCACGTTTAGAAGACAAAAAGGAGAAGAGAAGAATGAAAAGATTGAAGGGGACTAATTAAGTTTTTATTTTTATTTATTTTTTAATCTTCAGCAGTGTGGTAGTATAATTTGCTAGTCCCGGCCTTGCCTGGCCTCCACTCATGATAGACTCCTTGCGATCAAGCCTACTCATAGTATTTATTTATTTATTTATAAGAAGCTCTCTAGAGTCTCTACTACCACTTCTATGCACTAAATAACAATACATTATGTTTGGTTAGTGACGTGATCTGAGATCATTTCAGATTATTCAATACCTTTTTATTATTATTTTTTTATTATTTAGAAATCATCTGAAATCACTTCAATATTCAACTGAAAACTTTGTATAACCTAACATTCTTGGTGCAATCCATTGACTCCTAGTTTAGTCCTCTTGTACGAGTTTATTTGTGTTCTTAGATTTTTATTTGTAAATTGACGTGAAAAATATCATGTAAAATTGAAGAAGTTAAAAATTCGAATTTCGTATTTTTTTTTTTTTAATTTTCAATATATATATTATGCGAGTAAAATGACTCCTTACTCTATCTAGACAAACTGGCTCCGAAACGAGAGTACCAAAACAATAGAGTTAGAGCGATAAAATCTTAAGAGTGTGTCGGGCAAATAGTAAAGGAATAAAGTAGATTAATCTCCGAAGCTGATGGATTAGAAGGGGGCATGGTCTTGGAACCATGATTTTCCCCACCTACTCTGGCATCTGTAAGGAAGAGAACATCATACAGAGTACACACACAGTCAAAGCTAAGCTGCTGACCATCTTGGGGTTGCAAAAGGTTTCAGAGTCAAAGGTCCCAGTCCCCAGCACCAAGACCCAAGGTTGCCACCTCACATGATGAATATATGCAATAACAAATAATAACACAATATTATAAAACCCTGCAGACTAAATGCATGATTGTAAGAGATATTCTATTATGAGTGGGTGGCAACTTTGGGTAGATGAAGATGATGAGGGAGGAGGAGCGTCTTCATCTTCTTTGTTATTTTCATGCTGCAAACACAGACTGGAGTGGTCCAGCCTTTCACACGTGAAGACGCTCCTCCTCACCCCCTCTCTCGCTCCATCGATGGATGGATCTCTCTCTTCTCCAAGTCTTACATATTATATTCACGTGTGTTATCGCATGTATATATATATGCCCCCTTTCATCAATACCTTTTCATTTCCTTTAATCTGCCAGACTGGTGGGACATTATGCTCTTAACATAGTTTTGGTTTTTCCATTGGCATCTTTGAAATGAACAACCAATATTTCTCTATTAGGTTTTTTCCTGCCCCCACCCACCTAAAAGGCAATCCAAATTATTCCTGTGTGCCCCCATAAACCCAGTCATTCAAACTGATCAACTCAAAAATTTTGGCTGTTTTTATCTAAATCAATTCTGATCATTTTTCAAGGAACAACCATCGGTTTTTTAATACGCTCGATCACGGTGTTTTGATTGAATCCGGTGCATTAGTATTGATATGATCGCATTTGACACAAATTTTATTCTAATTGAGTTTGAACTTGTAATTTGGTTTATGAAATATTACCTGAAGTTTTATGCATCAAGTATATATATGGCCTAGAGTAATGGGTATGCAGGAAAGGGTTCCAATTTGGGTGGGGATGGATTTATGTAATTGATTGTGGATAGTTTATCAAACATGAAATTGAGCTTTGGTTGACATGTCCAATAGGGTGTGTACCAATTGAAATCACACATTGAAGGAATAAGGGGGAAAAAGAAAGCACAATCTATAAACATTAACAAAGATTTACATAAGATGGAAGTTCACTAATTATAATCACAGTCCACTTTTTGGATCTTGCGTCCTCTAATTTTCTATGTTTAATTTATACACTTTTTTTTTTTAAAGCCTTGGTATGCCTTTAAAGAAGTACGTAAGGGGCATGACCCCTTGCCTTTATTTTTTAATAATAAAAAAAAAAGAGCTTTATTCTTGTGCTCATCCTTAATTGCACCCATGTAATTAATCCACCAATAATAATAATAATAATAAAGATTTATAAGTAATCCAAGTGGCTAGCTAGTAAGCAGAGAGTGGAGTCCCAATTGCTAATAAAGACACATTTATTCTCAAAATTCAAGGTGAGCAGAGCACAAAAGAAAGCATCACAGATTCGCAGTGATTACAATTATATTTAAGCCAAAAAAGAACAAAAAGTCAGGAAAGTAAAAAAGTTGATTATTAAAGAGTATACTATTCGTGTGCGTAGTAATTTGGACCATCATCCTGATTCCTAACCCTTCTATAAATATATATCATGTATATGCAAGAAAGGGAAACAATATAAGAAACATAATACAGAGAAAATAAAAATGCAATATTTCTCACCAATATTTTTCATAGATAATTCTGAATTCCATATGTTTTTAATTTAAATTAAAAGGCAGTATCCATAGATACATGCCTACAATTAACACTTGATAATTACAAATTCGGCAAAAAGAGAAGAAAAAATAATTTCAAGGCATACTTGCCACTTGAATGTTGTGTGGTATAAATGTAGATGATAATGAGGAGCCTCTACAGCCAAATGAAACCCCTTTAATCAAGTGTGATTTAGGGAAAAACAAAAATGGTAGGGCATGTACCTAATTAATAATTATTTAGGAGAGTAACCCGGCCGATAGGGTCGGGTCTTGACCCGACCAAAAGGCGAACTGATCATCTTATGATGCTACGATCGACCCGATCAGACCAAAGTAGAGATGATACGGTCGGTTTGTGTTGGACTTGGGTCGGGTATTCAGATTGGACTGTATATACTATATAGATAGAACTGTCCCAAAATTTAGAGGAACACCCAAAAATGGTGGGGCACGTGACTGCTCAATATCCCCACTCACCAGTACTCTCAGAATAATTCGTAGCGTTTTGATAGAGATTTTGGGGGATTTATGCCTCAATACCTGTCCGTATATATACCCACAGCGTATGCTGTATATATCTCCAACCGCTTGTTAACTCCCCTCTATATCTCATCCGCTCATTTTGGCGGCACTAAAACCGCTACTGTCCCTCACCCCGTAACCCTCTACTCTCTCTCTCTCTCTCTCTCTCTCTCTAGATTTTCTCAATCTTTATAAACGTGGATTAGCACGTAAATTCTTTCAAATATATGCCCACATCCTGTTTCTGTTTCATTTTCTTGAATATAGATGAAAGAACAAGAATGGGGGACTCTGACACTTTGTTTTCTCCCTCCAGTCTCTTTTGCTCAGAAGGC
>QEOT01001141.1:42117-79240 GCA_003123785.1 Pterocarya stenoptera
GGTGCAGGAGCATAGATAATATAGTTTCTCCCTTTCTTCCAAGTGCTCAGAAGTATTGAGTAAGAATCTGGCAGACTCTTCCCAACTGTTATTTTCAGAGCTACAGAAGTTAATTAAAAAGGCAGAAAGTTTCGATATCAAAGTTAGCAACTGCAAATTTGTCAAAAAGAAGGAAATTTAAAAATGTAAATAGCTAAAATACAGCGTCTAATGAAAAACATAGAAGCCCTCAAGAAAACTGTCAAAACCAAGCAAAGAGATAAATACCTTAGAGTTGAGAAACTGTCAGTAGTTGGAAAAGGGTAACCATCCTCAACACCCTCCATGGTGTCCAGGGATGACAAATCTGAATATAATACGATATCTTTCCCTTGAAGAGCATGATAATCAAAACTCATCGCATGAGCAGGAACAAAGATAGAGCTTGAAATAAAAGCAATGTCTCTCTTCAGACCATTTATTGACCAATTACAAGTGCCTATTTCTAAACCAGAGCTGAATGCCTTTATGACCAATTTTCCATTATAGCAGACCTCTTCAGCATACCTTAGCGTCTGAACCTTCTGCAAGCAGTCCTTGACGTCAGCTGCACTGATAAATTCCACTTATTACATCATCAAACACAGGAATTTGCTATCTTGACTTCAATGAAAGTTGAGAATAAGAAATGCACTGGTCTTATGGGAACGTCGACTTTGTTGTTTATTTATAATTTATACAGAAGACTGAGAAACTTGAAAACATCAAACTAGAAAAAACAGCTGCTCCATGTCAACTGCATCATGGAAAGCATCCCTAGATATAGGATTGCCTGAAGGCAGGAAGATCCCAGATTTTATACTAATCACTCATGGAGCTCAAAACTGACAAGCAGGGGAATTCCCCGACTTGCCAATCAACATAGAAATTGGACAAAAGATGCTATTGCACCACGAAAATCATTAGGTCAACCTCTTCAATTGAATAGCACCATGAAACAGGTATTGCAATATGAAACAAACTCAGTCCCAGAGAATTAAATTCATCCGAGAGTCTGAGGTTCCTTTCAGAATCAAATTTTGTTACCCTTCTTTAAAAGTTGACGGAGAAGTTCTTTGTTTAGATGAGTGCTTTGCTTAGCAAGGACTTAGTAATAGACAATGAGATATAAAAAACTAGTTCAAGAAAGATGCAAAGCCAGTATGCCACTAAACATTTCAATCAACAAACAGCTCCATAGACTATCAAATAAAACATCAAGTACCTGTACAAGGGCATCCAACCACCCAGCTCAGCCCCATCTTTGCCTAAAACTACTTCTCTCAATGCAGATGGCAGCAGGTCAAGCTCTTCCTGCTCCATCCAGCGAGGGAAAGTAGACCCCTCAGGTCCATAAAACTGCCTGAACTCCATATGCATTGAAACAAGATCCTCCATCATAAGCTGCCCAAGTCTAGCGGTTACTTCAGTCACATATATCTGGCAAAGTTACCGACCAAAATTAATGAGATCATATCTACAATATTTTTTAAGGCTAAACTAATATCATAGCTGAATTCTTCATACCTTAGCAGAAAATCCCTTCATTCGAGTAAGGAATGGTAATCCTAGCATTCCCATTGGGCTCGAAATCAACACAACATCAATGAAAGACACATTCCAAAGGTGCAAATACTTAACAATTTTGTACCAAGGCACTGCACAGATCAAATCATTTGCATCGAGGGGCTTTCCAATTTTCTGCCTCTTCCAAGTCACACAATCTGAATCCAAAGTACTATAGCGTATACAATCAGAATCCTTTTCATCTACCACAGCACGATAACCGGTGGGAACAGGAGAAAAGATTGTAAGAGCTGAAAGGTCCAGCGGGCAATCAAACAAGATCCTAAACCCGCATACATTGAGTATGTGGCATGGTGGGAAATGGAAACCCCCACCTTTACTCAAACATGTCTGCATAAAATGAAGCTTATCAATCCCCTAAACAATATTTTACATGTACATATTCATACAGACGTATTTATGTATGCAAATTAACGGTAACTGCGCAGAAAGAAACTTACAAATTTCATGGAGATGAAAAGCACGAAAATTTGTCGCTGCAAATACGGCAGACCCTTAACTTCACCTACAAAGATCCTATCCTTCAAAATAAATAAAACCCATTAGTTGAAAAAAAACCCAACGAAAACATTACCCTGGGTTGAGGTAACTTATACATTTGATCAAACACATTAACTACTAGAGAGAGAGAGAGAGAGATGGGGGAATGTAAGAAAGATTGAAGAAATACCGAGTTGATACGATAGGTCAAGAAAATACATGGGTGGTCTTCATCTTCAACGACAACGCCTCTACCTTCTTTAAATCAAGTCTCATTCATTTGCAAGCCCGTGAGCATGGTTAGCTGAATATGTCTTGGAAACGGACGAAATAAAAAATAAAAAATGCTTCAATCGCCAGGTGGTGGGGTGGAGAAGCAAGAAACAGAGAGAGAATGTCGAGTTTAAAATGAGAAAAGACGAACTCTATAAAGTTTCAGAATTAATTGAAAAGGAATACAGACAGATTTGGTTTAAATATATGTATATTAAACGTATTGAAAAGAACATTTATTTTGATTTGTATGTTAAAAAATAGTGAAACTATAGTTGAGAGCTGGGGAGCAAAGCCTTAGAGATGGTGAGGAAAGGCGTCGTTACTCGTTTTCACAAGGTGGCGCGCGGTTGCTCGGTGTCCAGTCTGAGACTCTGAAGAAGAGTTCGGGGGGGCGTGACATACGCGCGGGGTTATGGAAATGTAGGACGTGTCTTAGGCGCGTGTTTCGCAGATTGGGTCTAGAATTGGGCTGCCATTTTTATTGGGCCACCGTACTCATTTCCTATGGACTAGTTCAGGCAACGAGTGTACAATTTTCACATATTCTATTTGAAAAAAATAAATTATTATTAAAAAAATAAATTTTTTTTATATAAATAACAAATTTATACATTTTTTTTTTTAAATATGCGAAAACTACACATTCCATTGTTCCAATACTGAACTACCAAAATTATTCACATAAAGAAATATGTCTTTTATATCTTCTATAACATTCGAAATCCCTTAGGGTGAATTTGTTTTATAAGAATACTAATATTGGTTTATCTATATATATTTTTAAAATCACATCTTTTGAACATTAATTTTATATATCAAGAAAAACACTCATATTAAATTACGCATCTTTGAACTAAATAATAATAAAATTATTTTTAATTTTTTTTCTTAAAATTATTATTATTATTTTATATTTTACAATTAGCACCATTTATTTAATTCTATATATCTAAATATTACTAATTTCATATATCAAAATGACCAATTTTATCAATAAATATTAATATGTACTAAAAACACTTTGTATCATCAACTTAATACAAATTTCATATATCAAAATTATCTTAATACAAATTTCACAAAGTTGATTTGAATGGATAGGAGCGAAAAAAAAAACATTAAAAATAAAGTTTGGAGAGTGAATAATACTTCTTCAAACTTGAAAAAATATTATTCATAATTATGTAAAAATTTAGAGATGCATTAGCCAATATAGATAAATTTAAAAATATATTATGCAAATATGAAGATGAGGATAAAGATGAATAAGCCTTCTAATGCTCCAAGAGGTATAGGTATGTTCAACGCATATTTATGTTGTCATTTTATATTCTTATTTTATTTATTTTTTCTTGTGAGCTTTTGTTACCAGAATTTGTGGCATATAGTACATTTATAAGCTCGAGTCCTAACCCAATCGACTCCATCTGTTCAGTTTAAGTCCCCTACTCTTCTTTGGTAGTTGAATTTCAAAACGTTATCTTCTCTGTCATATTCAGGCTATTTATATTATTGGATAATGAGTTAAAATTAGATAAGTTGAATAAAATATTGATAGAATATTATTTTTTAATATTATTATTAATTTGATAGTTAAAAAAATTAAAAAAATTATAATAATAAGATGATATGTGATATCTAAACCGGCCTAGCAGATCGTGTTTATCCTTGTGCAGTCTCTTTTTTGTTCATCTGCATTTGATTCTACTGCATTAAATGATGGGTTCTACGTGCTGTGTGGAGAAATCAGTCCATTCTTACAGTATGGAGACCAGTCACTGTATGAAAATTGAAAGCCGCAAAAATACAACGAAAACTGGAAAACCGTTTGGGGAGCTCATCAATGATGACAGTGGCGTCTGAGCGGTAAATCCGGTGGGCAGGTTACTACTTTTCATTCCAAAACTTCATACTATAAAAGCCGCTATTTAGTGCAGCGTAAGTGCACCGCTTAAACAGCTTAACCATGCTCATGATTATATAAGAGAGAGACCTCCGCAACTCAATGACACCCAGACATTGAAGCAGATTGCAAATTAACTTTTGCAGGTTAAACCCAAAAAGCCATCATCAGGGTTCACTATGAGGACGAAATTCCCATGGCCAGGGGCTCTTCTGGCCTTCTGGGTGTGCTTGTTTGCTTTGAGCTGCCATGTCCAGGCCACCTCAACAGGTACCTTCTTCTTTCTGTAACACATGCGTCAAGGACAGCTTCATGATCAGCTATTATTATTTAAGTTGCTTCCTTTTGATGCTTTGACTTAATTTGCAGATACTAAGATGCTCAGTTGTCAAAGTTCATTATGGTTTAATATTGACATCATCTGCTTTTACAATCCTTGCATATGATGATCTTGTGCATTTGTTTGTGCAGAACTTGGTGTAAACAGTGATGGAAAGCCTCAGAATGTAGAACGCAAAGTGGCGGCAGATCTCCACCAAGAAGAAGAGAAATTCAAGAAACCTTTTCTACCACATCCACCAATTTATAAGAAACCATTCCCACCAATATTTAAGAAACCGTTTTTTAAGAAGTTACATCCACACCCACTTCCAACTTTCAAAAAGCCTCTTCCACCAAAATTTCCATTTGTCAAGAAACCATTACTTATGCCACCAATTCCTGATTTCAAGAAACCACTTCCGCCACCAATTCCATTTTTTAAGAAACCACTTCCACCGCCAATTCCATTTTTTAAGAAGCCATTACCACCACCAATTCCTCTTTTCAAGAAGCCATTACTGCCACCAATTCCAATTATCAAGAAGCCTTTTCCACCAAAAATTCCAATTTTTAAGAAGCCATTGCCACCACCAATTCCAATTTTGAAGAAGCCGCTTCCTCCAAAAATTCCAATCTTCAAGAAGCCATTGCCACCACCAATTCCAATTTTGAAGAAGCCGCTTCCTCCAAAAATTCCAATCTTCAAGAAGCCATTGCCGCCACCAATTCCAGTGTTTAAGAAACCATTACTTCCACCATTTCCTATCGTCAAGAAACCACTTCCACCACCAATTCCGATATTTAAGAAACCTTTTGTCAAGAAGCCTTTGCCCCCAATTCCAGTTTTCCAAAAACCGCTTCCTCCGCATGTACCCATTTTCAAGAAGCCTCTTCCCCATCCATTTCCAATCCCCAAGAAGCCACTCCTACCCCCTTTTCCAATTCACAAACCAATCTTCAAGAAACCCATTCCTTAGAATAATTATCGATATGGTATCAGTGTAGCTCTACTGTAATAAAGTGAAGTCAATGAAGACAGGGAAGAGTGAATGATTAATGTTAATGATTTATATTGATCAGAATGTTATGATCCTGCTGGAAGTTGTAACTATTTATACAAAGCTCCTTTGGACGACTAAAAAACGTCAATTATGACGACCAAAATGGCCAGGAGTTTCATTTTATTTTCGCAATAAATCATTATTGACACTCGCTGGGCCATAAACTTTCCCTATCACTCATATTTTCTGACTTAGAGGTAAGCAGAAAATTTTCATGGGAGCTATTGATCTAACATTTTGGGATGTTATTAACTCCAAAGCAGAAATCATAGATCTAACTAATACTTTTGCATCGACCACAATGGATGTGGGATCGCTTTAATCATTCTTGGAAGTCCAATGCATGTTTTTAACACCTACTTATTCTTTCTTTAGAAGTGTTGTATCAAAAGAAATCTTCTTTGTGATGAAGCGTTTCCCTTCTTTTTCTCATGCTTAACGCTAATAAGGACTTGCATGCATGCGCTAAAATTAACTGGCAAACGGCCCTACAGATCACATTCTACTTATCTTTCTTCCCAGGAACCTTTTTTCTTTGAAAAATTGGTGTGTGTGTGTGTGTGTATTCCTTTGAAAATGAAAAACTGGTATAAAAGATACTAGAATTGAACTTATATAAACGTGAATATTTCAAAGGCGGTGCTGGTCAGGCATGTACATGCAAACTAGCTAGCCGGCGTTTGCACAAATAAAGGCCGTAACTGCGGTGCAGTTGACAATAGAGTAAGCAAGCATACGGGGCGGGAAGCCTCTTTGAAAAGCTAATCAAATTATTATCAACCGAGTAAATGCGTGGCTCATGCATGGTAGGTACGTAAGGGCAACTTCTCTCTCTTTCTGTGTCTTCAAGTTCCCACCGCGCGCGTCTATGCGTGCATATTAATGCGAGGCGGAAGTTGTTGGCCGGATATGATTTTGTTTAATTTTTTTGACTTCTCATTGCTTTCCTACATTAATATCTTGACATTTGAAAAGAGCTTATAGCACGAATGAATAAATGTAACTCAATCATGCGTGCAGCTTTACACACTGTTATGACGTGTTCTCTCAAATTTATCGAAAGATTCCGTGCATTCGGCCAGAGGACCACCTGATCTCAGGTTACGTAACTAGTTCAACTCTTCCTCTCAACCATTCGATGGGGCCTCTAACTTTCAAAAAAGAAGAAACAAATATTATCAACCAGCTTCTGTATGACTTGGAAGGATATATAAATAGTAATTAATGTAGTAATCTCTAGCTTATTGTCATATAAAGTATTTAATATTCTTGGTCTCAATAACAGAGAAGCTGGATCCTGGACAAAATTGTTGATGATGAAATAATTCAACATCTTATGTCAAAATTGTGCGTAGTTTGTTCGAGTAGTTCAGAAGAATGGAGACGGAAATAAACAAGCTAGAACTCAGATGGAAATGAAGAAACTAATGGTTGTGTCGAGCTCGATTCTGATTCCAGGAAGTTTACAGGCTGCAAACATGGGGAACAATATGCATTAATCGCATCCTCGTAGTTTACTTCCATCTGCCTGCTCTTCACATCAAGCTCATCGTTTTCTACAGCTTTCTGATAAAAAAAAAATCCGTAATCAGGTTATAGCTGGAATATAACGAATAGATATGACACACAGACATACACTATGCAACCATTTCATGCTAATGGACCAAGGAAATCATGGAATCATAGGAAGTCACTAAAATAACTAAAATACGCTAAGGCCATCCAGAAAGAAGAGCCGGAGCAAGTTTAGAACCATCCAGAAACAACAGTTTTTGAAGCGCAAATTGCAAATTTGAAATGCATCTAAAGGCTAGAAGTCCAGCTTTCTCAACCCACAGAGATAACACAAAGGTGATTAAGAAGTTGTTTATTACAAGACTAAACAAATCTTGCCAAGTTATGGCTGAAGGAAGATGGACAAGTTACATAAGAGCGACAATAAAATAATAGTGTTAAAAGAAAAGACTAATAACACAAAATGGCTTCTCAACCAGCACTTTAAGTAATATATATACCTGGACAGGGTAATGGTGGAATGTGGGATGAAATCGTTTCTTGCAGTACTCATTAAACATCAGGGTGAACAAGAGGAGTGGAATTGTTAATATGGAAGCAGCTGGCTTTGACTTCAGTCCAAAAAGACCAATCATAGTAATTTGCATAAGAATGATCGCAATGACAATATAGAGATGAATGTATGGCCAGTATTGTCCACATGTATCATACACAGTTTCATATACATCTTCAATCTGCAGAAATTGTCATTATAATCCTTGAAATTAATCATTTAAAGAAATAAACTTGTTAAAAAAGAACCATTATTGAATTTCTAGGTGTATATCAATCCTGGTTCCATATGAATGGAAGTGCGGGAATAGTTTTGACTCCACTCATGAGGACAATGTTTGATACATAGTAAAGGATATATTTTACATCCGCAATATAATGGTAACTTGGTTCACAGGGATCTTTCTTTTTTCAGCAAAAAAGCGAGAAGAGGAGGAGGAGACAAATGGGCAGAGTGGCACCTGAAAATTAAAAGGCAACACGAATGCTTTCTAGCGTAATAAATATTTGATGGTAAAAAAACTGCAGAATAAAACTCAAGTAATGGATAATGCCTTTTTAGATGAACAAACTTTGTCACAAACATGAGGCCCATATCATTTAAAAAGAAAAAACAGTAAAACAAATGTACAATTTGCTGCTTTGTCCTAAGGTAGAAAATCAGTTGTTGTATGAAGAACGGGCGTAAATGGAAGTTGTACCATGACTAAGCAAGTTTCGGACGAAGAGTGAAAAAATAACATATAAAAGTCAACAATAGCTTTCCTCTTCCTTTTTCTTTCCCCATTTTATGTTTTCTTAGGTTCTAATAACGATCACCTTGACATCGTTAAAGTAATAACACAGCTTGATGGTGAAAGAATAGTCCATGGAAGCATCCAATTACATGTAAAAAGATACACTTGGTTGATAAGAGTCAGGTAAGAAATCCAACCTGGTTGACGTAAACAACATAGCCTAGAGAGAAGTAGCCAATAAGAAATGGGAGCAGCAGTGGTGCCACAACTGCATATACTGTACCAATCAGTACTGACAATGAGACCATAGGAATAATCCTAAAGTAGGGTAGCGAATAAAGATAAGGATTTTTCTTCTTCCCACGACCAAATGTTATCGATTTTATAACATCCCAAAAGAGTAAGCCAGGCTGAAGAATCTCCAAAGAAAACCCTGAAAGCCCATCTGTTAAGATGTATGTCATGAAGAAATCTGCCTGAAACACAATATATTAGCTGTAAAACAGGTAAGAACAAATCTATTGCAAACATAAAACTTCTGAATAGTTGGAAATAACTTTCCAGAGCTTCCAATCTTATACACAATTTCTTTTGAATGTAAAGAAAATTATCATTTTAATGATGCTCTTTCTATTAAAGCTTTTGAAAAAGAAAATTATGTAATAATATAAAGATTATTAAAAGAGCCAGCAATATGAATAAAGGTTAACAAGCTTACTTGAGCAGAGACAGCACCAGCCAGATGACTAGGAAAATCCTTGGGGTGAGTAACAGATTCTCCGATTTCATCTAATAAGGACCCTGACAACACGCTCAAAAAGAAAACATTTCCCACAAGAAAATAGAAAACCATGTTGCAAGCTTTAATCTCCTCTTTGCTCTTTGAAATACAACCTGCTGCTTTAGCCATCCCAAGCATTGCAAAGGGGACAATGTATATAAAACCTTTGAGAATGACACTAGGAAGATACCCTGTCAAGATAGAGCTTAAGCCTGGTCTGTTGATAATTAATGCATCAGAGGAGGATATGTATCCGATTTCAAAGTCAGCGAACATCATTATATCACACATATCAATGAAAGTTTCACACACATCATTATATCTTTGCATGTTTATTCTATTTTCAATTTTCTCCAATCTCTATTGTATGTAGTCAAATACAAAAAGAAAGACTAGGATGATGAAAAAGAAGGTTGGCATTTGAAAGTGGAATAGCAATAGGATATACAAGGACAAGAAGTTCGAGAGTACTTAATAAGATCAGGGATTCAAAAGTTTGGATGAATAGGGAAACTCTTAAGAAACTAATTTTCAGTAATTCAATGGACAGAAAGGGGTTGGGCATGTGCATGTGTTGTGGGTATGATAGTTTATACACCAGCTCATCTTAAGTGTGAGAATAGATAAATTTTAAAATGCCAATGAAATCAAAGTGCTCCATAGATAATAACAAAAAAAGGAACAAAAAAAAAATTTTAAAATGAAATGAAAAAGCTCAATCTATTCCCAGTGGATCTCTTATGAGTTATGTGTATCAAGCAACAGGGACAAACACCCTAATTTTACATCATGCATGCATCAACTCCTAGTTCACAAAGATTTATCAACTGTACTAATTTTAGGTTCTTAAATTTTATGATGATTTCATGCCCATAGTGAAGTTTGGAAAATTTTCATCAAACTACTGAGTTAATTGTAGACAAAGGGATTGAGGTGTCAGTAAGCAGAAAAGATTCCACTAACAATAATC
Organism: Pterocarya stenoptera; assembly: GCA_003123785.1. NCBI lineage: Eukaryota > Viridiplantae > Streptophyta > Magnoliopsida > Fagales > Juglandaceae > Pterocarya > Pterocarya stenoptera. Next base: position 52,319 of record QEOT01001141.1, read on the forward strand.
ATCTCCAGAAGGAATGGAGCAAAGACGGAGCTCTTACATCAACCGTCTTTAACTAGGAGCAGAGCAAGAGCAGAGTTCCTTACATCAACTGTACAGCCATAGCTGGAGGAAACCATTTCTTTAGTTTCTCAAATCTGGCAATTCCTTGGACAGCAGTGACTGGGATAGCAAAGAAAATCGTAAGAAGTGATGCTGCGAGAACAACCCCGATTTTGTAAAGCCACAATATTCTATAGGGAATCACCAAACTCCTCCAGGATACATCCCTTGGTTCTGGAGCCATTTCAGTGATCCATAGAAGTGGATGCAGGTGCTGTTGAGATTGTGCAGCTAGTGCAGCACCCCACCGAGACTTGAATATAACGAAGGCAACAGGTAACTCCTACAAAAATGGAAGAACTAAGGACATGTAAATTTATGTATCTTCAAAAAATCCCAAAATGCAAATTGTCCCAGGGTTGTCTCAGTTTGCATCCAGGACCTCATAAAAGTATGTATGGAAATTGCCACATGAACATTTTCAACACAGACATAACGAGAGGTCCTTCAATAGCTATGGTTTTTTTTTTTCTTGATAAGTCTTCAATAGCTATGGTGCCACTGATTTTATCACTTGATTCAAAAAGACAACTCATGATGGATTGGTTTAGCCTATTCACTCTCCTGTTACTGAAGATTCATCTTTTGGTTTCAACCACTCTAAAAAAGGCCCTTTAGGCTACATGAAACCCACCCTATAGCTGCACAATTACCTAAGTAAAACCTTTGTTTCCCAAGTCTACCGTATACCTCTATCAAGCTCAAGCAATCCCCTACATGCTTTACCCAAGTGACCCGAATATAGACAAATGCATGAGTAGCAAAGAGAGATAACACCTTGTGTCCAACCAGTGGTGCTCCCAACTTTCCACTAGGCCAATTGAGAATGTCGTGAAAGAAATATATATCAAGACTCCTACCTAGTGGTTTTGTGCTTACCAAGGAATCCAGAAGTACTAAACGTAGCCAAACCATAAGATCCTGGACAACGAATTTAATGATAGCAGATGTAGAAGATGATTTTTTTACAAGTTGCAGGTGTATAAGATGATTAATTTGTATTTCTACTTCACAAAACAAGAAGTACGGTGACTTCTGCTCTACCTAACTAAGCATCTGCTAATCAAGTACCCAAGCATCTAAGCTTAACCAGAGTATCGTTGACAATGATATTTACCGGTAACGGATTTAACAGATGCTTAATTTTTATTGCAAGTAAAATGACTCCAGGCAGGACAAAGCTACACATTTTTTTTTTTTTTTTTTTTTTTTTTTTTTTTTTTTTATAAAAGAGGACGAGACCCCAAATTTATTAATAGCCCTCACTTGTGGCGGAGGAAAACCGTGGTTACAAAAAACAACGCCTGGGGGATACATAGAAACCAGAACCCAGACGTTAAAAAGGGATACTTTAACGCCAAGAAGACGTGATACATAAACCTATTTAGATCCAATTCAACGACCATACAGACAACCAAAAAAGAAACGACAAGACTAATAGCGTTGTCACCTGCAAGGGAAAGACAAAGACAAAGACAAAGCCAAGCACAAAGGATGAGCATAAAGAAACCACAAAAGGAAATCAACCACAAACCTTATATAACACGCAGCTGGGGCAAACCCATTTTGTCCATGCGCAGGAGCCCTCTCAACCTACTGGGCCAACTCTGATTCTCTGACCAGTCAGAGTTGGCGCCTTCAGCCCCACACTTTGCTAGAAAATCCGCCACTGCATTTCCTTCACGAAATATATGGCTCACGGTGTAGTCCATCATGTTAAGATAATCATGCAGCTCTTCCCAAAAGTCTTCTAAATACCAGATGTGGCAAACCTCCTTGATAATCCAGTTGACCAGCACTTGGGAGTCGGTCTCAATTTGGACTCGGCGGAAGCCAAGAGAATAACATCTGCGAACTCCTTCCAACATGCTTCTAAGTTCAGCAAAGTTATTAGTACCTGAACCCAGAGAGACCGAATAAGCCTGGATGAGACTACCGTTCGCATCTCGAATAATGCCCCCCGCACCAGAGGGGCCAGGGTTCCCAAGGCTACTGCCGTCAGTATTAAGCTTGACCCAACCTTGGTTAGGCCGAGTCCATTTTACCACTCTGACCCGCTTAGGCTTCGGTGGTTTAACAGGGATATTCAAACGTTTTAAAATATCTCTATCCTTGCTGGAAACAGAGGACACTTTCATGATCTGATCCATGATGCAGCGAAGCCAAATTTTAGAGGTGTGCCAAACCGATTGAGCGGTGTAACCCTTATCCTCATACCGGGCTTTACACCGACTCTCCCAAAGTTTCCAAGAAATAATAGAAGGAAGAAGGCCAAATATAATGCGCACTTGGGAGGACTGACCCGCACGACGAAACCAGAAATTAGTTTGATCTTTCCAAGTGAGGAAATGAGACATGTGAACACCTGCTTGAGTAGCTACGAGCCGCCAGACTTGTCTGGCAAGGTCCCCCGTGCATAGCACATGATTCAAGTCCTCGTTATGCCCCATTTGGCAACAATTACATTTGGATGCCATCGAGACGCCCACCATCTTTATCTTATCATCAACACTTAGGCAATTATTAGTGGCCTTCCACATCATGATGGAGATTTTTTTGGGAAGATTGGTATGCCAGATCCACTGGGCCCAAGGTAAAGGAGGTGCCCGAATCCTTATACAGTCCCAAGCGCTTTTAGTAGCAAATTTACCTTCCTTATCTTTCAACCAAACCAGGACGTCATGACCGTCCTTGCGTCTAGCCAAAAAATCGCAAAGATCATTCGCCTTCTGATGACCCACTAAACTGTTCAGGAGAGGAATATCCCACCCATTCTCAATACGGCAATCCTTAATCTTGAGAGAATGGTGAGTGGTCACTGGATAAAGATCGGTGAGGGGGCCTTCTATATCCCAATTGTCGTACCAAAACGAAATGTTACCCTCTCTCACAATCCATTTAGAATTATTAAGGACCTCAGGTATGCTACGAACTATCGATTTCCAGAAACGGGTCCCTTTGTCCGGCTTCAGGAGAGATAGATGATTGTCTTTAACATACTTGCTTCGAAAGAATTTAGCCCAAAGAGAATTACCCTTTATAAGATTCCAGACAAGTTTCATATGTAAGGCTTTTTGGACATCCACAAAATTCCTTATCCCCAACCCACCCTCTTCGGTGGGGGTACAGATGTGTCTCCAGGAGATCCATTTCCTACGACCTTTGCCTTCGGACTCACCCCAAAAGAAAGAACTCAGCATTTTATTCAGACTGCGAATCACCACTTTGGGAACATCAAGAACGGCAAGAAGATGGGTGGCCATACTGGCTAAAACATGACGTAAGAGGATAGTTCTGCCACCAGCAGAAAGCATTTTCATCTTCCAGCTTGCAACCTTGTTATTCACTTTGCCCAACAAAACCCCAAAATCACTAGCCTTCAATCTGCCATCCACAATGGGCACCCCTAAGTACTGGAACGGAAAAAGACCCTCCATAAAGCCTGTAAGGCGGAGGAGGGAGTGTTTCCTGGAGGCCAGAATTCTTTTAGAGAAAAAGATAGCACTTTTCTCTTTGTTGAGGACTTGTCCGGTCCAGGCCTCGTATTTGATTAGAACCTCCATCAGATTTTTCAAGGATCTCTTTCCCCCATTGGCAAAAATAACAATATCGTCTGCATACATGAGATGTGAAATCGGGGGGGTCCCTCTGGCTTGAGTAAAATGACCAATTTTACCAGCCCCAAAGCGTTTTTTAAGAAAACGAGATAGCACTTCTTGCATAATTATAAAGAGGTAAGGGGATAAGGGATCACCTTGTCTAAGACCCCTCTCGCCTTTGAAGAAGCCTTTAGTAGTACCATTCATCATGATCGAGTACCAAGGCGAGGATATGCATGCTTTGATCAGGTCGCAGGCTTCATGCGAGAACCCAAAACTTTTAAGGACGTGTAATAGAAAATTCCAATTCACACGGTCATAAGCCTTAGACATGTCTAGTTTAATCAGAACATTGCCCCCCATCGTTTTCCTGTGGATGGAGTGGGCCATTTCCTGAGTTAAACTAATGTTTTCGAAAATGCTGCGACCAGGAATAAAGGCCCCTTGTTCCTGCGAGATCATTCTGGAGAGTAAATTAGTCATGCGAGAAACAATAATTTTAGAGCAGATCTTGTAAACCACAGAGCACAGGCTAATAGGACGGAATTTGTCGAAGCCAGAAGGCTTTTCCACCTTAGGGATTAACACGATAAACGAGGCAGTAAAACTCCTAGGAAGAAAATGGTTCTGAAAAAAATCCACGATAGCTGCTAAAAGATCATCTTTAACCAGATCCCAGCAAGCTCTAAAAAAACCAGAACCAAAACCATCTGGCCCAGGGCTACTCTCAATGGGGATGGTAAAGAGGGCATCCTTAACTTCCTCTATGGTCGGGGCTTTACAAATAGCGAGGTTTTCCTCAGACGTAATGATGGGGGAGACCATATTACTCAAGTCCGGCAGGGCACGGGGATTGCTTTGGCCTAAAAACTTTTGAAAATGACCACATGTTAACCAACTACCAAGACAAGAAATTCAGATTCCAGGAAAGAGTAGGTGGTCCATGATAGAAAGAATACTGCACCAATGAGAAAATGCATCAGAGATGGCATGATTCATACATAAAAGTACGGGACCCAGTTTACACACACACACACACACATATATATATAGAGAGAGAGAGAGAGAGAGAGATAAAACAACACTTTTTCCTAGTAGTTTTAATGTAAAGAAGGGAAAACTCAAAATGTCATACGTTAAAAAGACATTAATATAAATGCCCATGCCACCCGTGCAGAATTTAATTGTAATTATTGCCACCATCAGAATTACCTTTTGCTTGATTATAATCTCACGCTGTAACTGGTGTATCTTTTCGCAGAATACTTGAAGCTTTTCCTGTTGCAAGGATATAGCATATTCTTGAGATGCATCCAAGAGCAAACGTTCTCTCTTATGCTTGTTAGCCGTGGGCCTGTCTCTCAAGTCCTTTATCTTTCTTGCAATAGATTCTGCCTGGCTCTACATGTAATAGAATCTGTAAGAGGTGTCCATCACAAACAGAAAAAAACTAAAGGATATCTGATGTGGGGCTAATTACAGAGATTTTTTAATAGAGCAAGCTCTCATACAAACAAGGCTGGAGCTCTGCAAACAAGGCTAGAGCTCATTGTCCAGCAGTATGCTTACATCCATGAATAAAAAAGGAAAGTTCCTATGTGTGAAAATTAATATTAAAAACACTGTTCATCAACCGTCGTTCATCTCAGATCCTGCTAGTCCAAACTCAGAACTAAAATCATGGAATTAAGAGCACTGTTCTGAAGGAAAAAAACTTTAAACTTAAATCATGGAATAGATTTAGAAAAACGGGGGCTACGGGTCTCAAGAATAGTGAACGGTAGTGCTGACAGTTTACAATGTGAAAATTTCAAGAATTAGCAGTTTCACACTGTTACAACCTTACCAGCAACACCTCAACATCTTTTCCATCGTACAACATTTGGTAAGCATGATAAGTGTAAGGATGATGTTTAGAGAAGAAGTGATCAACATTGCAGCCACAAGCCTTATGTTCTGGGCAAAAGGGAATTTCCCTAACTAGAATAGTAAACTGGTCAGGCCGATGTCTTATCTTCTGAAGTTGTTGAATCCTTTTCACCAAAATCCCATTGTATTCCTGGATTTTTGGAAATTTAAAAAAAAAAAATGCAACGTAAGCTTATCTGAAATTGGAAGGCCAAGAACCAACATGACTATTCCAATAATCAGCATCAAAACTCAGACTTGTCAGGACAGAGTTCAAGGAGTGACAGTTGCTTATACTGTACTGTTGTGCTTGCATTCCTCTAATAAAAATACCCCATATATCAAGTGCTTCTTCAGAGTAAACAAGTAACTATTCAGCTTAGATGTATAACTGCAAACCTCACCTCATATAGTAGGTACAATCCATAGAGAGATATAAACCATAAGCATGAAAAATGCACCCAAAGCCTGCAGATTGAAATAGGAAGAAACTTGGGTAAACAAATTGGTTGTTAATGTCATTTCAGCTTGAAAATAAGAAAATATGCAATGCTAAATCAAAGAAAGTACCTCAAACCAGCAAAACAAGTTGCATGAGAATGTTAAAACATATAAATTTTCAGAGTTGTGTACTTGTACTTATGCATCTATACACGATACATATACGCTTTATCAATTTAAACAATGAGGAAGATTCTTTAGTACTAAATTTACAATTACTTTCTTGTAATAAAACATATTTTTCATCTTAATGTCAGATCTAGCCAATGGTATAAATTGAAAGATATAGGTAGTTTAGGGTGCAAATTGAATTTTGATAGTTTATGGGTAGATCATGGGTAAAGAGTGTAATTTCACATATTTGTTATTAAATTCATAGTGAAATACGCCAGTCTGGTTCTCATGCTCACTAAGCAAACTTTACCTGTGGTGATACCCCTTGATATGAATATATAGCTAAAAAAATACCAAAAATTCCCACTAGACTATTTTACTAAGAGGAGAGGAGATCTTCCAAGGATGTCACAAAGGATGAAGGGTGGGTTCAATAAACAAAAAAGGGGGCAAAAGATGAGTTGGGGTGACTAAAAAACAGAGGTAACCGGTCGGCTATTAAGACAGGCAGTAAGGAATCCACATCCAAATGGTAGGCTGGACTTCATCAAAGTTCTATTATATGTGGTCTTGCCTTCAGAACATGTGGTCTTGCCTTCCTCTGGTTGAGTCCCAGTTACAACAAGGGTGGCCCCATCACAAATTGTAATGATGAAAGATTCCAAAATTTAGTGTTACTTTTGAAAACTTGCATTCGCATCATTTGATCTAAGAAAATGACCTTTCCAGCCTTATTCAAGTAAAGGGGTGGGTTTGGTTTTTTCATAGGCTCAAACGATATCTTATACATAAAGTGGTTTGCTAAAATTCTCTAGCCGAGGTTACATGGTCAACTGTAGCCAAATGTTGCACGATGCCAAGTAGCAGGTGAAAAAAGGCTACGGAATGTTTCCTTTAAGCCAATCTGACAAAATGTTCTTTCACTTCTAGCATTAGAGCCACAAGTTATTTCTGTATTTTTCTCATGAAATAGCATGCATGCCATGACTCTGGAGCATGAGGTTGAAAAAAAAAACAAACAAACGTTTTCCCCCAAAAGAACTCAGGGAAAGGTGTTGCCAGATGCGCGAATTTACTTCATGCCAGTCTTTGTGAATAGTTTTATGGCAAGATTCTTGTTTGGATTCGAAACTCATCTCATCATTACAATTTTTTCAAATTCTCTAACAAAATATAATAAACAATTCAACTTTTTCAAATTCTAAAATAATAATAATATTAAAAATAATATTTTATTCAACTCATCTAAAACCATCTTAACTCATCTCTAAAACCATCTTAACTCATCTCTAAATCCAAATGGGAAAGAGTCTTACATGTTGGAACCTCGACTAATGTTAGATATTGTAAAAGAATCCATGGAATGATAGCGTCGATACAAGCCATCCTGGCCACTGTAATTAACTGGGATAAGCACAGCCAGTCCAACAAGAGAGCATACCACAAAGAATTTGATGCTGCAAAAGAAGCACATTTAGAATATATGAAAAAACCTAAGAGCATCCTTGTCAAGAAATGTTTGAAACCTTCTGCAGTGTGCAAAGAATTGTTTATAGGTCAAATCATTTCATATATTATTGCAATAATATCATGGCATCAATTTCTAAGTAGCCGCTGCATTCATTTCTACAATGCCCGACATAACAGCATTTGGTCAAAGACGCGCGTGCACGCACACACTAGAACACTGAACAAAAACAATAGATCTAATCATAACAATCAAGATTCTACTCATTTTTCTATACAACACAGCCTAACATGTTTTCGTTTCTGCAATGGAAAACTGCACAGTTCACCGTTTAGATATGAGCATGGAACATAATATAGAAAAGCCTGAAGACATGTTTTAAAAGCCATTGAATAAGCTTCTTTTTTTTCCCTTGAACTATAAATTGCAGAAGGATGGATTGTCATTCTCAGCACCTGAAGGCTGAAATATTCATTAGTCCTTGATTAATGCAGGAAGAGTTGAGGTCTCTCTTTTTATTTTTTTATTTTGCAAGGCAACAGGTGGGGAATTTGAACCTCGGTACTCCAGGTAGGAAACCAAGGCTTATTTCACCTGTGACAAAGGCCACTGGCAAGAGTTGAGGTCTCATTAGTTGAATAGATCAACTAATTCTGTGACAAATTCTATTCCCACCCAAGTTTATACGATGAACATCTAAATATTATTATTCTTAATCATAGTAATCCACCATAATATTATACAAAACTATGGTAAATAGTATCAGGGGTATTCCCATGAGTCCATGACAATATCTTAGGCAGTAACTGCGAGTTCACGTAAAGAAACAAAAGAACTTAAAAACTGACCCGAATTTAAAGAGTCTGATAATGACAAGAGCGTCGAGGCCCCCGGTTTCGAGGATTTCATCTTCTGTAACACGAAAAGCGCGTGGAATCCAGGAAACGGAAGGGAAGAAACGATGGATTGAGAGAGAGTGATGGAAGTGAATGTTGTGACCTTTCGAGAGACGACGAGCGTAGTATATGGGAGCGTTTGAGGGTTGTTTCTTGAGGATAGAGAAGAGAGAGAGAACAACAAAGGCCAAGCCTATGTTAATGGCAGCCGAAGCAAACAAGCTCTGAGGATTCATTTTCACACAAATACGACAGAGATAGAGAACAGAGATCTCTGTATAAGGCAACAGAGTAAAACACAGAGAGAGAGAGAGAGAGGTTGCCACCTTAGGTGGTACGTGGCGGAGGTACATGAAAGTACGACGTTAGGATTAAGCAAGCTCCTTCTCTCCTTTCATCTTACTGTATTTTTATTTTTTTTAAATGACTTTTAGAAATTTATTTTTAAAAAATATTAAGATGTCATCTCAATAATCTCGTAAATTAATTCGCATGTATTTATATGCGTAATTGAAAGTTTTGAATTAGCATTAAATACAAAATTGAGAAAGAAAAATGTTGCTCTTGATCTTAGATTTTTTTTATTCTTTCAACCACATCTATTAATGTTTTTCAAGATTTTTATCTTTAATCATTTTTTTTTTTATAAACAAATTTCCATTCATTCAAAATAACTGTCCTTACAAAATATAACTCTTATCAAGCCAAACTCCTTGAGATACAAAAGAAGGACACACATCCCTCCACATTTCAATACCATTAACCTCCAAGCATGCTTTACCAAAAGATGAGCAGCCGAATTACCCAACATGTTAACATGAGAAACTTGGACATCTCGCAAACCAGACATCATTCTTTTAATATCTTGAATCAAGAAAGCAAAATCAGTGAAATAAACAGAGTTGTCATTCAACACATTAACAAGAACCAAGCAATCAGTTTCCAACATCAGTTTCGCACCCCCCACTGAGCACACAGTTGCAATCCTCTTAACATAATTGTAGCCTCAATGAATTCTGAAGAAACAACTCCCTTTCCACTTTGTTGCATGCCACAACCACATTCCCTTAAGCATATCTAAGTATAACGCCAATTCCTGCTTTCTATTGATCAAAGAAAATTGCTTCATCTACATTCATCTTTAAATAATCACCTAAGGGGGGCCCAACAGATTTTGAAGTTGAATGTGTCTTTAAATGCAGATGATACTTTGTTTTGAGTTCCAGAAGAAGTGGTATTTATTTTGTTAAAAGTGCTTATAAACTATTTTTACAATTAGATGGGCAGAATGTGGGAAGAGTTCGAGGGAGAGATCAGGCCCGGTTTGGTTAACCAATATAGATAAAGATATTTCATCTGGAGTTGTACTGTATAGTAGTTTTGGCTTTCTAAACACAATATTTCATCTATTAAGTTTTGAAAACATCTACTAAAATGAACAATAAATAAACAGTATAAAACAATGAAAACTGACATGAACAGTGTCAAACCTGACGTAAACAGTACATGAACAATGTGTAAATAGTACATAAACAGTGAAAACTAACGTGAAGAGTGCACAATTTGGATACTTTATAAATACCGTGGGACTTACACATTTTTTAAATCCTAGAAAGTCAAAACTATCTCAACTCATCTCACTATCTAAGCATATATTTTTTTACAATCTATCTCATCTCATCTTAACTCAAAAAATTTCACTATTATTTAAAATATATCATCTCATCTCATCCTATTTAAACTATCTATCCAAACCGGGCTTAAATATTTTTGAAAATATCTTTGGTAGTTAAAGATTTCAAAGAAATTGAAAATCTTTGCTCGGAAAACATGCCTAGATAATCTGACTTATCAGAATCTTTAATCATCTCTACTTTCATTGAGATTCAAAAAAGTTATTTATCCTCTCTTCCAATGTCCTTTTTTAATCTAAATAAATGTTTTTTTATAGTTTATTCCTACTCGATGGTTTGAAATTGTGAATGTCATATAAATATTAAATATTGTGTCTATTTTTTTTATCTATAAAATTATTAAATTGGACGAAACAACTAAAAAAATCACAACTATTGAAAACCTGCATATATTCAAAGATTTGAAAGCAAACTTTTCCCAAAAGAAAAGCGTCCATCCCAATTCCACACCTCATTTGGAATGGATGGGGGAGTCCATACTCCTTTCGGCTTCCCTTTTCGGCTTTGAACTTTTAGCCTTTTCAAACTCTACTACTTTATAAACTCAAATCCAACTCTCGAAAAGAAAGACATGTTTTTCTAGAACAGCATGATGAACGTTTTTTGCCTTGGAAATGTGGAGGATGCTTTTGTGGGCCATGGCCCATATATGTTCACCCATGAGATCGGGTTGATCCGTGTTTGGTTGGGTATGTTTTAGTTTATATTTATTAGAGCATCCACATCTTTTTTTCTAAATTTTAGCTAAAAATCATCTTTTCCTACAATTTTTTTTTAGAAAATCACATTAACTTCATTGATAGAAATCAACAAAAGCTGTAAACATTACATATGTTGTTCCTTTCTAACAATAGAACTTGCTCAGGCCTCTCTTCCATCCAAATGTTCTCATCTTCCAGCAATAGATCAAGTTTTGCAAGTTGATGTGCTGCCCCATTTGCTTCTCTGTAAGTAAAAACAAGCTGCCAGCCAGTTTAGATTTTCAGCATTATCTAGCATCATACACCAAAGTCCCATAATTTGTGCAATACTCTTCTTCACTATTTACAACCTGGACTATAACCTGAGAATCACCTTCAAATTCTACTCTTGCAAATCCCAGATCTTGACATACCTCCATTGCCTTCCTCAAAGCCATACCTTTAGCTACCACAAGTTTCATATGATATTTAAGCTTTGCACAAACACAAACCATAATAGCCCCTACCTCATTCTTTATAATAATGCCCAATCTTGTTTGTTTATACTGTGAACTTACTAATGCATCCCAATCAGCTTTAAACCAATTGTGACTTGGTCTTTTCCATCTAATTTCACTTCTAACAATAATCCCTTCAACTTGTTGAGTACCCTCTTCTACTAATGATTGTAGAAACATATCCCTATATGTAGCAACAGCCTTTACTACTTGATATGGACTCTCAAAATCTTTACCAAATACAACATAACTCCTCTTGATCCATTTTCTTCTCAAAATAAAATAAGAAAGTTGTGTAGTTTCCACAGACAATTAGTAATTCAAATATGACCATAATGTTTTGAAATCCATATCTAAACTTGCTCATTTAGTCACAAGACTAAGTGACTCAACCCACACATCACTAACTGCAGAACAACTCCCTAATGCATGAAGTATTGTCTCAACTTCTCTCTTACAAATTGGACAAGATCAGTTTCAACCACCCTCCTCTTCATCAGGTTCTGCATTGTTGGTAAAGAATCATGTGCCGCCTTCCACACAAATTTTTTTATCTTCCTGGTGCAGGGATATTCCATATTTGTTACCAATCAAATATAGCTACTGTAACTCCAGAACATTCCCCCTCCTCTTGCTTTTCAATAGCTTGTTGTAGATGGTATACACTTCTAACACTGAATTTCCCATTTGTCGTATATCCCCATATCCTATTGTTTTGTGCACCCTTCTTACTTATTGGCATTCTACAAATAAGCTCCCTTGCTTTAGGTTGAAAATTTTGTAATATCAATCCTACAGTTTTTCTTAAATCTTACTCATTAGTACAAAACTTTCTACATCTAACTCTGATACTCCTATTTTTTCTCTATTTTATTAAAATAATATTTCTCTCTTTATTTATTATTATTTTTCTCTCACTTCCCTTTACAATCTTAACTACTCACTATTTTATTTTAATTTTTAATGTTTTGAACTATTATTCTCTAGCGAATATTTTAAACAAAAGTTTAAATTCTTTTTTTGCGGGTACGATACTATTTTCAAAATTATTACGATTTTAAGAATAATGTAATTTTTTTCCCAAAATTTGCATTTTCCAACGATAATATTTTGTAACGGTTAAATTTTAAAAATTAGTAGGGAATTGAAATATTTAATTAAATTCGAATAAAAAAAATCTAAAAATATATAATTACTAAGGAATTGAGATCTACATAGCACTATGAAAAATGGAAATGTATGTTTGTTAATAAAAATTAGTTAATTTTTTAGTCAAAATAACTTTATTTAATATTATTGAAAGATATAAAAATATTATCTACCTCACATTAATAAAAATAAGAAACGTTGATTTTTATGATAGGGAGCGGATGGGGACCCTCTTATATGTGCTGTCGACTTATAAATATAATAAAATAATTCAAATTATGTAGATGATTTTTATACACTAATATAATAGAATATTTCCATTTAAAAAAAAAAGAAAAAAAAAAAAGAGAGAATAGAGTATTGAGAATAGAATAGCTTAAATTCACATGAGATTATTGAAATCCACCCGCGGGGTTAACACCCAGCCCACACCAATCGAGACTCAACCGGCCGAAGTATCGTTGACCCGGGAAATCACTCGGCATCTAGCTTGTATGAATACGTGAAAATAAAACAGGAAGAGCAAGCAAGTGGACAAGAAAAAAAAAACACGAGAAGGGCCAAAAGAAAACAGTGAAGAGAGAGAAGAAGGAAGATCTTGACTTCGTCTTCCCTGGTTCAAATGGCCGAAGAAGAGGATGATATTGATAAACTGTACGTTTGTATATTTTAATCATGTCGAACGAAATGGTCAAAGCCGACTGACACTGACTCGCCGTATAACCTTCTCCATATGTTAACAAACTGCAAAACTCCAACGACCCCTCTCAACACCTCACTCTCTCTCTCTCTCTGTTTTTTATATTTCTGACTCGACAAGAACGGGGACGAACAAGAACGAGTGCAAGTCTTGGTCTTCCTTTGGCTTTGGTTTGATTCCTTTTTTCCTGTTCTCTGGTCTAAGACGTAGAGGTGGATGCACCATCTTTGGAGTCTCAGTCGGTCAGAGAACCAGTCTTTCTTGCATTTGCACTACAGATTCATTTCCTTCTGATTATCTCTCTCTCTCTCTCTCGCTCGGTCGGTCTCTGGTTCTCTTTCTCTCTGCTGTTGAATACTGTTTGCTCTTTGATATTTCTATCTATATATACTCTCTTTATATTCCGATTCTCTTCTGTATAATTCTTCATATTATTGGATCTCTCTCTGTACCTGTATATCTCTCTCTGTCTCTCACTTCACTTTCCTTTGCATACTTCACTAATTCGGTAAATTTTTTCCTCTCCTTATTGTATCTGTTTCTATCACACAAACGCTTTTTGTTTAATTTCTGAGCTATTTTATCCGAGTGATTAAGTTCTTCGTCTTCATTTTTTTTCAATCTATATGTTACATAAAGAAATGAACAATATCGATAGTAGATGCTTTTCAGAGCTCATGTCGGAGCTGATGGCGTATGCCGACGAGGTTGTCTCTCTGTCAAAAGAGTCTGGCACCGAAAGAGAGACTTCCACTCAGTTTGCACTGCTGGTTGGGAAATTTTCTCCATTTCTCGATGAACTTGGGGGCAATAATAAGTTCATGGAGAGGTCAACGATTCGAAAAGCAGTGGAATCCCTTGAGAGAGAGCTTAAACTCTCTCAGGCCTTGATCCAAAGTCCCAATCCGACATCTGTTAAGCGTGTGGAGGAAATAATTGATAATCTTGGGCGGTCGCTAGGCCTTTTGCTCTTTGCTAGTCTTGAACTGTCTACAGATTTTAAAGACAAGATTGGGGAGCTACAAAAGGATTTGATTAATGCAAGGTTTACTCCGAATTCGAGTCCAACTTCCAGTCGGGGATCAGAGTTTGTCAGTGAGTTAAAAGTGGAGAGTGAAATTATTGAGGAGAGAGTTACTCTTGATATTGGTGATGTTGCGTTCCAGCTTAAGTATGGCAATGATGAAGAATTTAAATTTGCGGTTTGGGGATTGAATGAGTTGATTGGAAGTGGAAACGTTAGTCATGAAATGATCAGTGAAGAAGGGATCATTCCAATTTTGTTTAATCGTTTAGGTACAAGCAAGCAGGACAATAGATCGACTGTAATTCAATTAATACGAAGACTGGCTTTAGAGAGTGATGACAACAAGGTACATATCATATGTGAAACTACTGGTTTTCTGTTTCCTTGAATACAAAAACTGCAAATTTGGTATGTTTCTAATCAATTAAAGTGTACAGGAGAAGGTGGCGGATGCTGGGTATTTATCAATGCTGGTGAAGTCTTTGACACGGGATGTGGAAGAAAGGAGGGAAGCTGTGGGGCTGTTGCTAGATCTCTCAGATCTCACAGCAGTTAAGCGGCGCCTCGGCAGAATTCAAGGTTGCATTGTTTTGCTGGTTGCGATGCTAAATGGGGATGATCCCATTGCTGCCCGCAATGCAGGGAAGCTGTTAAATGCCCTTTCAAGTAATACTCAGAATGCGCTTCATATGGCCGAGGCCGGTTACTTCAAGCCACTAGTGCAGTACCTGAAGGAAGGTGACTACGAAGCCCTGTGCTTGAATGCGTTATTTTAGTTGTATAGTTTGATGTTCTACATTTTAGCTTGGTTTAGTGTGAATTGATGTTTGCAATGAGCTAGCTGCAAGAAATTCGAAGATTGCTTGACGTGCCGGGCCATATGCTTCAAACTTTGGGTTTCATCTACAAAACATGAGTCTTTAATTTAAGTGGTGGGTCTTACGACTCTCCCATTCTCAAAAGATTTCAATTTTAAGGAGTACACGAAAGTTAAGATAAACCAGTGAAGCATTCTGTGGTAAAGGCACAAGGTCAATGGATTTGGACACTTTTGACATGGCTGTAAAAGCATAATCAGAGGGGATCAACCAGGAGGATATACCTACTGAATTGTACATTTTCTGAAAGAAAAAACATTTGCTGAATACACTACCGTACAACTATATGCTTATACCATATACATCAGTCAACACATTTGTCAGGTTATAAAAGTTGGGTTTATCTGATTAAATCTTCTGGTGATACATCCGCAGGTTCTGACATGAGTAAGATTCTCATGGCAACAGCACTCTCAAGAATGGAGATCACAGATCAGTGTAGAGCTTCCCTTGGAGAAGAGGGGGCGATTGAACCCCTTGTTAAGATGTTCAATTCAGGGAAACTAGAATCTAAATTGTCAGCTTTAAGTGCATTGCAAAATTTATCTGTCTTGACAGAAAACATCCAACGCTTGGTCCGTTCAGGCATAGTGGTGCCTCTTCTTCAGCTTCTCTTTTCTGTAACTTCAGTGCTCATGACTCTTCGGGAGCCAGCATCGGCAATTCTTGCAAGGATAGCTCAGTCAGAATCTATTCTTTTTAACCAAGATGTGGCTCAGCAGATGCTCTCACTTTTAAATCTTTCGAGTCCAGTAATTCAGTGTCATCTCTTACAAGCACTCAACAGCATTGCTGCCCATTCAAGTGCGGCCAAAGTTAGAAGAAAGATGAAGGAAAATGGTGCAATTCAACTTCTACTACCCTTTCTGATGGAAAGTAACACAAAAATCAGGAGTGGGGCCTTAAATTTGATTTACACACTCTCTAAAGGTTTAGCAGAAGAGTTAACCGAACAGCTTGGAGAAGCCTATATTCACATCATTGTCAATATCATCTCATCATCAACATCCGAGAATGAACAAGCTGCAGCCGTTGGCATACTTAGCAATCTTCCCATTAGTGATAAAAAAGCAACAGATATACTTAAAAAGGAAAAACTTCTGCCTATTTTGGTCTCCATTATGAGTTCCAATGCAAATTCAACACCCACAACATGCTGGCTAGTGGAGAATGTTGCGGGTGTCTTCATCAGGTTCACAAACCCTTCTGATAAGAAATTACAGCACCTCGCCGTGGAACACGGGGTTATTCCTCTGCTTGTGAAATTGCTCTCAAGTGAGTCACCAGTTGCAAAATGCAGAGCTGCAACCTCACTTGCTCAGTTATCACAAAATACACTCTCCCTTAGAAAGTCAAGAAAGTCTAGGTGGATGTGTGTTCCTCCTTCTGTAGACGCATTTTGTGAAGTTCATGATGGCTACTGCTTTGTTAACAGCACATTTTGCTTGGTCAAGGCAGGTGCTATATCCCCACTTGTCCAAATATTGGAAGGTAACGATAGGCAAGCAGATGAAGCTGTGCTCAGTGCCCTTGCAACCCTCTTGCAAGATGAGATTTGGGAGAGTGGAAGCAAATGCATAGCAAAAATGTCAGGCATTCAAGCCATCATAAAAGTTTTAGAATCAGGGAACGTAAAGGCTCAGGAGAAAGCACTATGGATATTGGAGAGGATTTTAAGGGTGGACGAATGCAGAGAACAGCATGGGGAATCTGCTCAGGTGGTGCTTATCGATTTAGCACAGAAAGGGGATCCTAGACTAAAACCAACAGTTGCAAAATTATTGGCACAGCTTGAGCTCTTGCAGACTCAGTCTAGTTACTTTTGAGACAATCCAGTACATGTAAGCTGGACGATGCCTCGGATTTTGTTTCATAGAAATTTCTTGTAAGTAATCCTTCATACATTACATTTTGTTCCTCACAGTACATATGATGACAAGAGGAGTGTGGTGCCGTTTTTTGGCTAGATTATGGAGTTTGCAATTGGCAATGCTGTTTAGGAAAGGTGAATATTCCCACTACCTGTTCTTTGTGATATTTCTTGGCTATATCCATATTACTAAAAAAAAAAATTGTGCATTTTTTTGTGGTTTCAATCATTATAAAGTATTTGACACGGTTAAATCCATAAAATGTCTGAGTAACATGTGTATATGAGTGAGAGAGATTATGTTAAAAACTCAATCATTAATTCAAAAGCTCTAAGACTGTTGGATACTAATTTGGTTAGACTTTTAACCCTAAAGATCAAAACAATTCACCACACTTCCGAATTCAACGTCCACGGCGTCCCACTCTATCAACATTAACCCGATAGTAACCATTTCCCTTTTGACTGCTTCACTCATCTATTAGTATTCAATAACTTAATACTACGTCCATACATAGTACAAAAGCATTTTACTCCAACCTATAAGTCGCCCCCTCTGTGATTTGAACTCGTGACGTGATCTCTGCTTTAATAACAATTGTTAAAGATCCAACCATTAATCCAAAAGTCGTAAGACTATTGAATACTAATTTGATTAGACTTTTAACCCTCAAGATCGTAATAATTAGATCATAACAAATTATTACGATAACATCTTCAACCATTAACAAAAACATGTTAAAGTTACCAAAAAAAAGGGCTGAAATTTTACTTGCAACGAATGCATTGTTTAGACAGCACAGGAGACACAAAATTTTCAACAAATACAGCGCTGTACAACTAATTCATACTCTGGTAAGCAGAATACATTTTTTTTTTCTCTTCGAGATGACGGAGCCACAGAGCACTCTGTCAAGGAGTTTTGTTTCGGAGCGTCAGGAGTAAATTTTAATTCCCACGACAATACTCTCAAACACCAATAAACGATGTCATGGAGCCAGGTAGACTAGCCTGAGACCAAAGTTAGGGCAAAGCATTCCCCGGTTGGCATCGATTGGCGCAAAGCTGAATCAAGAGATCTTTTATGGGTACAAAAATCCCAGATAAGAGAACCATTGAGAGAAGGGCTATTTAATACACTACTCTTCCATTGTGGTTCCCTCATTTGAGTTGCTTTCAGGTAGTGGGTCACTCTCATTGTCTCTACTAACCTCCTTATCTACCTCCCCGTTCGAATTCACAAGCGGAACATCCCCATTTTGGCCATTAATAAGGCCATCCATCTTTGTATCCTCTTCCATGCTGCTTTCATCTGGCATATCCCCGGCTGCGCCATTGGCAGCTTTCGGTATATCAGTGTCCACAGAATGATACATGGGTGTTGAATTCTGTTGGCCATTTTGCACCTCATGTGCACCCGGGTAATGATCAAATTGGTGCCTCGTGTACTGTTCCTGACATCAAAAAAAATTTATATTGTCAACTTCAGAATTCAGCTACACAAATACAATTGAAGTTCTTCTGCAAAAACTGAAGCTAAAAGTTCTTCCTAATTGATCAAATCGGTGCCTTGTGCACTGCCGAGGACAGAAGTTTATCATGAGAAAAATGATAGCATACCTGATACCTCCAGTTAAAAATGCTAATCATCTCATCAACACTGCTGACAAGATGGATAGGTCCAGTATCTTCAACATGGCGTTCTGTATATGATGTGATCTCATTCAAATTAAGGCCAAGGTGGTCAGGTCTCTGAAGCAGAAGTTGAAATGTAGGCTGCAATTCATAGCATTGTTCAAACAGAGAACGGCGGCAAAACACATACAGACCAAGTCGGGCACGAGACATGGCAACAACCAATCTTCTAACATCACGAAGGTGACCAACAAAGCGAGTACGCACAAGAGACAGCAATATAAAATCATTCTGCTGACCTTGAAACTTATCAACAGTTGTAACCTGAAAAGAAAAGAAAAGAAAAAAAAAAAAGTGACAACTGTAACATAATGTTGCGATGATAGGGTCAAGACTCAAGACCGGAGGTTCTAATATAAGAGATTTCGTGGAATAAATGGGTAATTATGGCTTTAAATGGTCTTCCTGGTTTTACACAGGTCTTCCCTAGTTTTAAATGGTGTTCGGAAGCCCTATGAAGGATACTGCTGGATCTCATTTCTGGCCTCCTCCAAAAGGGTTGTTAAGAATTTCAGATCTAACCCAGGCAATCATCAGCAATTGAAAATTCACCCCAGGATGGTTAGGGTTGGTTGTTTATTCCCAGGAATTTTAATGGGTGAAACCATCAAGTGGAAGAACCCAACTATGCCTTGCTATTGGACATGCATACTTGTCACAAACCGAACATGGTAATGTTAACATTATGACCCCTTATTTAACTGCTCATATATCAGTAAATTCTAATGTAATAATGTACCTTGCTGGGTGGACCGATGAAATCATACGGAATACATCTTCTATTGATAACATCACGGATCAAAAGTTTCTGGCCATTGTATGTCGTCAAGATGGATATCTTATTAGCAGGGTAACCTAGCAATCGCATGTACATATAGACACTGACAACATATTCAGCTTCTCCCTCGTTTTGATAGAACCAAGGAGAAGGGGCAGTCTCTCCTCTCCCAAGGTAATCGGGCACATCAATTAACTGATAATCATAGGAGAAGCCAGCATTTGCTCTATGAAAGATTGCTTGCTCCTTTACATAAGGAAGGTCTCCCAAATCCCTGTACCTCCAGTTATAAAGTTTGGCAATACTTGGCCTAGCTCTACCCTGGGCATTGAGCTCAATATAAGGAATGCCCAGACGAACAAACCTTGTAAATAGGCTCTGATCCATGTGACTGTACTTTTGGAAAGCCATATTCTTCACAACCGGAGGCAACTGGTGATGATCACCAATCAGAATGCAGCGTTTAAGTCGTGCATAACCATCTTCTTGCCTCTGAAGCAACATCGGGATAAAGGTCTCAATCTCCAAGATTTGGGCACTTTCTTCCATCAACAAATTGTCATACTTAAAACCTAACTGAAGAAAATCTTTCCTCTTTAGAGCTGCATGAGTGCAAGTCATTGCAACAATCTTTGCTTGCTTGGTCATTAGATAATTCGCACGGTCAGCAGTTGACTTGAGCAATTCAAATGCCCTACACTCTTCAAGCTCTTGAAACATAGTCTTAAGATGGCGAAAGCACCCCTTCGCTGCTCTCATGTCTTTCTCAAATGAATCACCGGTAAGAACCTGATGTGGTGTGTTGGAGAAATACTCCTTAAAGGGGAAGCGGTCTTTAATAAATGTCGGTTTATCTTCATTTTCTGCACAAGCATCCAGGAATTGTTCCCAGCGCGAGTATACATGAAGCAACCAAAAGTATCCAGCCGTTTCACAAGTATAACCTACATCCTCAGGCAGTTGGAGAGATCTCGCCAGCCTCTCCACTTCACTAAGCAATTCTAACCGTCGAACAAGCATTGCATTTACACGGCCTTGCCTGCTGAAGTCGAGATCGGTCGCTAGCTCTTGCTCACCTTGGCCAAGTCGAAGAAGATATCGTGCAGGTACATCCCTCTGAAACAGTAAACAGAATTTTACATTAAAATCTATTTAAGAGCCAAAAAACCGTAAAATTACAAGCTTAACTACTGGACAAGCAAAATCCTTCAAAGAGTGAAAGGGGACAGAGGCAGTTATCATCCCAAAGGGACAACCCATCCACACCTGCATTATCTTCTCAAAAAGATCATTCAGAGCCTGGTTTGAGTGAGTAATAATTAATGTTCGCTGAGAAGGACAATTGTGATAAAGAACATTCAGGACTTGTACAGCTGTATCAGTCTTTCCTGTACCAGGTGGACCCACGACCATTGTCAGTCCAGGCTGAATGCCAGAGATGATTGCTCCAATCTGTGTAATAGAGAAGATCATTAAGAACTGAGTGAGAGTAATACATCAGAGAACACCGATAAATAAAACCTGATTGAGAAAGTTAAAGATCAAAAAGAAAGAAGAAATACAAGATATAAAGGCAAGGCCCACTGGTTAATTTAGTCAACAAGCAAATTTCCCATTCAAACTTGATTTCAAGCAGCTGATTCTAAGCAATTGTGACAAGACACAAAAGTAGAACTTGAAGGACTGCAGCCAATAGTAGAAGATTTGGGAGCATCAGAAGAGTTTTTCTTTTTTGAAGTAATCGAAGGTTTATTTTTTGATCAGTAATTGAAGGTTTTATTAAAAAATGCAGGATGCATAACCCACGTACTCGGGTAGTATTCGAGTAAGTCAGATAAGATTTAAACACAAATAACACTTTGGCAATTAAAGAGAGGAGAATCATATCGCCAGAAAAGATTAAAGATGATAACACTTCGAAATAAAAATACTAGTAGCATAGCACCTGTGTAGGTGTAAATCTAACTGAGTTCTGTTTTGGCTGATCCTGGGGATAAGGGCCTGGATCAGGCGCAGTGTATGCCTCAACAGTGAGTTCTTCTTTCTCAAAATCAGCATCTTCTGCCTTATTGGCATCATTTGCTGAATCAACGGCAGACATCTTATTCCCTGGGAGGGCAGGAATGCCACCTTTCAGCATCCTGGGAAGACTAATCCGGAAAGGAGGCCTCGGATGCAAATTTTCACTCCCATCTGGATTTATAAAACAGACCTATAAGACAGAAGAACCAGGTAGTGTTTAAGTCACATTTATTGTTCACAATGCATAACATCTAGAATTGGTAATTAATGATCTCACATCATCAAAAATAAATACAAATAAGAACCTGATAATCTGGAAAGCTCTCTTTCAAATGGTCAGCATCAAGAAAAGTATCTTTGAAATCTACTGTTTCCAAAATATCAGGCATATTAGTCCATTGTGCTGCAGAAGGATTCCCATAGCCCAAAAATATGTTGTGCAGCCAGTCAGGAACAATACAATATTCATTCATAAGATCTCTTATGGATTCTAAAATAGCTTTGAAGTTGTTTTCTTTAGGCTTCCTTCTCATCAATATATGAAATGTCCCATAAACATCATCTGCGCCTTTCTCTGCAATATTGCTGACATCCATGTGGTATTGTGCTGTATCTAAAGCAACAGTTACAGTTCTCAGTTCCCCTTTTGGTGGCTTCCACTCATCTCGTTTAATTCTTCCTGTGAAATCATTCATGAGAGTTCCCTCCTCGTCACGAACCTCAATAATCTCACATCCCCTCACATATTGAAGGCCAAGCCTTTGTGGCACACTTGCCTTGGCGGCTTCTTCTGCAGTTAGAGGCTCAAATGAAGGGCGAATAGAAAGTAAAAATAGAACATCATGCTCTTTAAGGGCATTCCATTCTGATCTTATTTGTGCTCTATAACTGGAAATACTAAAAGTGACTTCTGCAGTAACAGACGATGGCTTGACTTCTCCAATGTTTGGCTGCTTTACCTCAGCAATCTTAAATTCTTTAATTGGCACAGCCATTCTTGACCAACCACGAAAAGAAGTGTCTCCTTCATTATTAATGTATGCAAGGAGATGGGGTACAGCTTCCTGAATATCCTCACGGATCTCATACGTTGATTCAAGACGGAAGAGATTAAAATTTCTCAGAAGATAATCATGAAGTGTTAGGAATTGTAAATTAAGCTTAGGAAGAGCCAGGCAACCTTCGCCTGAGTAATTTATGCTTGGTACAAGGCTTTCATCCCACATAATCTGCTCATTTGGGTAAAGTGGGAGAGAATTTATAGCTTCTTTTTGAGATTGTTGTTTCTCGAAAAAGGAGACCATGACTTCAATCAGAAAATCAACCCTTTCCGACCAGGGGTCTTCATCTGAGATCAGCTTGAGCTGCATAAGGGAAACAATGTCAGCTATAGTATTCTGAAGTAAAACAGCATATACAACAATATTTCTATACATACAAATTTTATGGCCAAATGATCTTACGACCGAATATTTTAAGCTAGCACAAATTTTAACTAAATAACACGAGAAAAATGTCAAGTAACAGTCCACTAGGTTTGCCCCAGAAAGAGTTACAGAAGAATAAATTTCCTACTTAGTCTTCAAATGCCAATATGAGGATTTCATGATTAAGAAACAAAAATACTAAATTTAATTCAATTATAACTGCAATGCCAGTAAGCCAGAAACTAAACCCAGTTGCACTATATATCCAGAAACATTAAAGATTATACTCAACGAATACTTTTTTATATATAAGTAAACTCAAAAAATACTTGTAACCCACTTAAGACTCAGCACAGACGTTAGAGATTATAGTATTAATTTGCAACCTTTGTGCACCAAAAAAAACTAATGTACAGGAAATAACTCGTTATAAAGAACAACAATCTGACACCCCAACCCAAAATATAAAAAAAATAAACCTAATGAGAAAAAGCAAAGCTGTACATCTTTCTCCCAAAAAATGGGAAGGCATCTCCCAAAAACTCTGGCACCAAAAAGTATCATCAATTCCCCTCACTGTTGTGCAGCTTGTGCTATAGAATCATGTTAATGCAAAACCACAAACCACTAATGTCATGGAGTCTTTACGCAATGAAAATGCATAGGAAGTAACAAACAAAGGTCAACCATATTTAAGGTGACACTATGGAAGACTGTAAGCAGTACCAAAGTCAGATGCCATAATTTTGTGACTCATGATTAATCAGAGTTGAAAGAGTGATGATTCATGAGAATAATCAGTAACAAAATAACCTCTGCATCAATAGATGACAGAAACAGAGGCCTTAAAATAAAACCATCAAGAAACAACAATTGTAAACACCATGCAAAAGATCAACAAGAATATCTGTACAAGGCAATATGGAATAAATCATCCATTTACAGACCTTGCAGCAAACCAAATCCTTCAACTCTCCAGGAGAAAGCACGGACAACTTCTTAGAAAGATCAGCACGCTTGTGAATGGCACCAACGTTAGCCAATGCAAGCTCTCGCAACTAAAAGCACCAAAGAAAATTGTGACATCTACAAAATTCATTCGAGCCAGATAATTTTTCCCTGCATTTATTAACAAAAAGGGAGGAATTTGACAAATTCCAGACACTTATGATTTGTCTTATTAGAAACACACCTTGGGAATCTTCTTAAATGCAAGAAGCTGAAAAGATTGAAAGCGGTCATAATGAGACTGGAGCACCTCATCATCTGTCAGTTGTGTCCCAACATGATCATTAATCTCAAATTTCTCATAGAACTGCAGCAAATCAACCAATTGTGCATAGAGTTTCCCCTTCTCATGTCGATAGAGAGCACTTAAATGGCACTTGGCAACAACAGCAACATCAGCAACAAGAGGCCTCAAGTACCTTATTCCCCATAAAAGAAATAGAGAAAAAAAATTATTTAACATGTTTTTTTATATAAAAAAACATAAACATGGAATGAGAAAATCAGTCGACCAAAGCATTTCCAGCTTTCATAGTTAGAAGCATATTTCCCTAAGTAAAAAAACAAAAACAAAAACAAAAAAACTATTCTGAGAAAGCTCTTTTTTTTTTTTTTTATAAGTAATAATATGCGATAAGACAATCTGCAGAAACTAAAGAAACCAGTGTCACAATGATGTGGAGAACAGGAAACAGTTCGGGTTATATTCTTTTGGATATTAAGATTATTTTCTGCATATAGGCAAGAAAAAGATGAAACATAATGAAACTTAAAAAGGAAAAAATTAAAACCACGGTAACGTGTGTTGGAGATCAAACAGGCAAAGGTACCTTTGTCGCCTTTCTTAGGGGTGTGATTGATCTGGTCCGGTCGATTTGGTTTAGTCCAGGGTAAAAAAAACCCCACCTCAAGACTAGACTGAAAACCAAATTTCCCTACTTTCTTGGACCGAGACTAACCGATTCCTTAATCGATCTGGTCCGGACCGATCGAAAATGGTCGGTCCGGTCACTTTTTTCAGTCAGGACCAAAATTTTTATACCCCTAGCCTTTCTACTTACTTTTTTTATAAGTTAAAAAATATTTTGAAGGTGCAGCCTTACCTTCTTGTTGGCAGTTGGCTCAAAAGATCAATAAGAAATTCCATAAACCTCTCACAGTACAAAACACACGCATCATCAACATGCTCCAATCCAGTAGCATCAATTACGTCATCATCTTTAATGCACTGTTGCTGGGGGAAAACCCCTGAATCAAGTACCTGGTACAAATTAAAAAACTTAACCATAAATACCTTGAGCAACAACAATTACAGATCAAACAACTACTTCTAAAATTTATTGCACAATAAAACCTCCAGAAATTCTTCAATAAATTTTCTCAAGAATTTCACTTCAAGCTTGGTTGCGGGGTTAAAAAGCTCCCCTTGCTTTGTCGCCTCCTTAGCCTCTCTCTTTATCATTCTTTTCCATTTCTTTATCAGATCTGTATTAAGACAAAGTTCCATCTACAGAGAAGAGAAGCATTTTTACCGAGTCACGTCAAGCATATATGACATAAACTCCAGCCCGGAAAAAGATTTAAGCTAAAGCATACATCATACCTGAAAACGGCCATAAGACAGGCCATGCCAGGATTGCAAACTTGCTAATCTCAAAACAGTCTCGCTAACAACCTCATCTTCCAAACTCTGTTACAAAATTTGTTCAATAATCAAGAGAGAAGCAAGAACCACTCATATATGTGCATGCATGTACATGTATGCTAGTGTATTATACATATAGACAGGCATGTGTCCACAAGTACACTTGTATGAACAAGTCGAGCATGTAGCAATCATGAGGGTTTCTCTTTGCATTGAGAATATAGTAAGTTCAGTCTCCAAAGATTGAACTTCAATAATTTACTCGAAAACCGGATAATATTTGGTACTTCAAGAAATTTTCTTTGATAAGTAAAATATTATATATATATATATCAATAGGAGGAACCAAGTACTGGTACTTCAAGTAAATAAAGGCAGCTTGTTAAAAAAAAGGAAATCATGATCTAATGGGTTATTTGGAAAATAGTTTATGTTAATGGCATGGAACCAGGCAAGGCCCTTTGGACCCACCCCTTTGGAGTAAACCCAGGATACATGGTCCCATCCACCATAACTGTGTATCAGGTAATCCAAGGAACTGCTAGTTAGGGATCAAATCCAAGATGTATGAGTCTACAGCTCATACCAAGCCCATCCATTAACCACTAGTTTGCACCCTAACGGGTGCATATTGTTCTATATCGCATGCATTCTAATATGGTGCAGTCGATCAGATCATAAAATAGGAAGCTCGAATACCTGAAATGCATTGATCATGAAGACCAAGTAATTTGTCTTCTCTGCTATGCTTAATTCTCTTCCCTACAATTACATTTGAAATGTAAGAGATCCAATCAGAAATTAAAAAAATGCCTCAAGTTTATCGCATAATCAAATAATTATGGACAAAAGTAAACACACAAAACCCCATTACAGTGAATTAAGATATTTATCAGTTGAAAATTCCCAGTGAACAGCAGAACATCAGATAGTTTGTGACCATTACTCATTTGAGCAATGTGGATAGATATACTAGATTATGGGAGTGTAGACACTACACAATCATTTTAAGCCACAGACAAGTGCTGTGAAAACCAAGGTCATCATGATAGAAATAAAAATCCTAAATCCCTGCTGCAGTATTACTTAACTAAACAGATTAACTAATAATGACATAAAGAACAACGTGAAATAATACTAAAGCAGGCAGCATTGCTTAGAACCGGTACAAAGGTGCAATATAAGTCTTAAAAGAGGAAAAAATACCAAGTTGTCGAGACTATAGCAGTAAAAGATTTTTTTTTTT
>QEOT01001141.1:82551-129325 GCA_003123785.1 Pterocarya stenoptera
ATTACGAGTTTTGACTCCGAGTCTTTGCTGGTTGAATAAATCTAGTTCATTTATCAACAACATATATGAACGTATGTCAAATATGCTATATTGCTATTTAAAATACTAATAAGTTCTAAATATATAAATTTTGTGCAAGTCTTTTGTAATAAAACGGACTTCACAAAAAAAATAAAAAAAATAAAAAGAAAAAGAAAAAGAAAGAGTGAGTTTTCACACTTTCTATAAAATATACGCACAAAACTTATACATTTAGAATTTGTATATATAATTATTATTTAGGTTATATCTCTTTGATTAAAAAGTAGAAAAAGAACAAGAACAAATTACAAGCTTATGAAGTGTATATGAACCCGAATCTAAAACATAGGTTATTGTCTTGACCATCTGATTATTTATGGGTAGAAAGATTTGCTTTCTACACATATCATAACTGTCTTCTGTTGGGTAATAGTAGGGGTGGCAATATGTGATACAACTCGTTAACCCAACACGAACACGATATGATAAAAACGAGTTAGAGTTTAGCCTTAAAGAGTTCGGGTCAAAATGAGTTGACCCGTTAAAACACAATTGCTTAACGGATTGATAACGGGTCAATCCATTCTGACCCGTTAAGAAAGTTAAAGTTGCAATTATACCCTTATACCTAAAAAATAAGATTGTTGAGATTTTAATTTTGATATTTTTATTGTTTGAATTGTAATTTTGGACTTGTAGTTTGTTTTATATTTTTTATAGATATTGTGATTTTAACATTTATACAAAATTATGCTAAACTTAACTAAATCAAACAAGTTAATTTTGGGTCTGTTCAATCCATTTACATAAACGGATCAAAACGAGTTGACACGACACGATCCGTTATCTTAATGGATCGTGTTAGGATTTGAGATTTTGACACAATAAACTTAACGGGTCAGGTTAGGGTTGACCTATATAGTATAATATATATATCTTCACACAACATGAACATGACCCATTAATATGATTTGACACCCCTAGGTAATAGACGCACTTGTTTGAATTCTAGCTGCGCTTGGTTCTTTGACCAAATTCAGTTTAGTTGAATTCGATTCAGATTTAGATCTCTTCTAATATCCAAATATATAATTCTTAAATCACTTAATTCATCTCAACTCAAAATCTATTTACATGTAGGAATCACAATTTTTTTTAACTTAATATATCTTTACATGTTTACATGCAGAACCAACAATCTTTTTTAACCTCAAAATACATAAACGCAGCCTAAAAGTGAAAACCCTAATAAATTCTAGTTTATAAACAATGTATAATATGCATATAATATATATAAACTTCAGATTTTACCACTTTTTTTAGATGGGGTGAAAAAACTCAGTCCAAAGTTTTCTTTAACACAGTAAACAAACTTTCTTTTATTAAAGAATTTACCGATTTGCAGACTTATCAGTATTTTATTGATTAGTCAGAAATGTTCTAAAGGAAGACGGCCCTCAACCAATCAAAAAATCTGTTAAACCGAAAAACCTTCCCTTATCTAACAGTAACTGAAAAATCAGACCCTCTCAGTTCCCAACACTCCCAAACCCATTAACTTCCAACGCCAACCCACCATGGGCTCTCTTCAACCATCTTGGCTCTCTGCCCTCAATACCATGAACACTATCTCTCCCTCAAAACCTACTCTCTTCCCCTCCACGAATTTCAGCATATCCCATTTGTTCAAGCCGTTGAAGCAGCCTTTCTCTGTGAACTCATCCAATGCTGAATCTTCCGAACCCGTTCCACCAAACTCACCGGAAAGCACCCCGGATGCGAAACTGGGTGCTGTTGACCCTGTGAAGCTAGCGTTTGAAAAGGCCAAGGCTTATAAGAAGGAGGTAAAATCGAAACTGGTTTCGGAAGTTGAGCAGAACCCAGTTGAGGATTCTGGCGTCGGTGATGGGACTAGGGAAGTGCCGGTCTCGGTTAAGGTTGCAATGGAAAAGGCAAGAGAGTACAAGAGTAAAGGAGTTGTGAGTAGTGGCACGAAGGGTGGAGAAGGCGACGCAATTCCACCTTCTATTTTCGAAAGTCGAGGTATTGAGATCGAGCGGGAATGACCCGTTTTCATTTTCTGATTGATTGGTTGCCACATCCAAAGACGCAAAAAAAGTACTGGTGTTACCCTAATTATATCGAGACTTTTGTTTTGTTAATTGTGTTTGATATATTATTTATTAGCTTAGCACACAAAATTTTGTTACTGATCCTATATGATTCTTGGTTGATTGCAAGTTTATGATTTTTGTTCAAGAATGATTTAGTTGGACGAGTGACTTGAGCTAAATTTGGTATTTTGCATTTATTTTAAGGATTGAACGGAGGAAAGGGGGGGAGTCTGGGAAATGGGACTGTGGAGAAGACGGTTAATAAGAAGGGAGAACTTTCAGTTTCCAGCATTGATTTCATGGGGCTTAACTTCGCGGATAAGAAGAGCAGCAGGGGACTGCCACCTGGGCTGGTTCCTGTTTCAGATTCTTTCCCGGAAGAAAACTTGACTGATGTGGAGTTTATTGTTGGGGATACTAGCAAGTTTGAAGACACAACCGCATCACGGCTTGAGCAGCCTCAGGAACATGACTCGAATCTTTACAAGCCAAAGGTTTCTTCATGGGGAGTCTTTCCTAGACCTGGAAATATCTCAAGAACGGTATGTTAATCGTCATCACAACTGATATTGGATTAGTGAATTGATATATTTTTGTCAAGATTTTTGGTGGGCATATTTGCTGAATAAGTCATCATCATAGACAGGCATTTTATTTTAGAATATCATTTGTCGTTTACTTTTCTTGGTATTTTGATTCTGCCTTTTAGGGTTACAACCTTCTTAAGCTCACAAGCTCAAGCATGCAAAATTTACTTTGATAGATATTTCCTTTTTCCTCTTGGTTAGTTCGGTGGTGGAAAAGTTATACGCCCTGGCGAGGTGCTTGAAACAGCTGAAGAGAAAGCTGCTAAAGAAGCACGTACAAGAGAGTTACTTGCTGCCTACAAGAGTAAAACTGGATTAAAAATTGATCCAAAGTTAAAATCTGAATGTCAGGAGGTATGTTAAGAGTATGTTCTTATTCTTGAATTAATGTTTAAAGTGTTTTCAGATGAGGAATTATAATTTTTTTTAAGAGATTTTTAAATATGATTGGTTTTTGTCATGATCTAAGATCTTTTTTCCAAGAAATTCTTGAACTACGAATTATGTGCTTACTTACTCATCGTTTTGATGAATCAATGATTTTCTAGTTAATATGGCCCTATGGGTATTGGAAATTGAACTTTAAAGTTATGTTTGATATTTAATATTTAAACTAAAATTTTAGCGCTGACCAGTTTCTGTGTAGTTATTATGAGTATTGGAATTGAGCTTCACCCTTTTTGTTATGTTAATCCGTTAACTACCTTCAAATGCATCTTTTACACATTTCTTTGTAACTGTAATGCATTGTCATTCAGTGAACTGATTATGTGTACAGGCATTAAATGATGGAGACTCATTAATGAATCTTGGAAAGCTTAAGGAAGCATTACCCTACTACGAAAAGGTCATGGAAAAGTTAACATTCCAGGTGATATGGTGTTTAAACTGTTTGAGCTACTTGTTATTTGGTATAAAATATTACTCCTATGTATATTTTGACTGTGATATCAATCCAGTGATACTTTCTAGCTTTTCTTCTATATCTTCCAGCCATCTTCGGGAAGGTTTCATCTCATCTCTAATTAAATGAGCTGTTTTTGCCCAGATGTTTGTGAGATTGATTAAATAATCCATCATTTTAATGTCACATAAAAAATCTAATATACCTTCATGTACATATTAGATGAAAGCGAACAATTTCCAGTCAGGTTATGAATATTTACCTTTATCTCTTCGGTTTTTATTTTAATTGGTTTCTTTAGAAGTGACATTATCTGAATGTTCTGTATTTCATTTCATGCATATAATTTTTGCAGAGTGAGCTTCATGGGCTAGCTGCTTTGCAGTGGTCTATTTGTCAAGACTCCCTCAGTAGGTATATCTGTCGTTTGAGAATTAACTGAAAGTGGAGAACCCTCATGGCATCCCTTAACATGGCATGATACTGAATTTGTTCTTTGTCAATATTCTCAATAGTTCTTGAATCATTTGCAAGCATCAGAGCGTATGTGACTAATTATGAGTTATTTTTGGTTAGATGATTATTCACCATTTCTCATCAACTTAAATGCTTGGGACAACTTGTTACAAGTTAGATCTTCCACTTATTGTAGTTGAATCTGGGTTCCTACGTGAGAATGTTGGAATATTGTTCAAATGACCGTACCAAATAAGGTATTTGAGAGTGCGATTCTAAATAGGATGACTAGCTATGAAAATCTTCTTGCTGCTCAGTATTTTTAGAGGTTTTACTTTTCTATGTCAGAAAAGGTATCATTGTGTCGGAATCAACATTGTAATTTCAGTGGATAATTGTTATTAAGGCTGATGACACAGAAAAAAGTAAGAGATTTTAAATCAAATATTGAATTGATTGAATGAGAAAAGAGTACTAGATGGTCTCAGACTTATTTTCATTTGGCCTGATATAAAAGGATAAGAAAAGCGGAATTATTAAAATCAGAGAGTCAACCTTTGATCACTCTGATCCTCCCCAAGGCATGGTACATGAGATTCTGCTCTTGAGTTGTATGGGAGTTGAATTTTAATGTGCATAACAAAGGATGAGGTTCACCTGCATCTGTCACTATTGCCGGGTTTTCCCAAGGCTACATACCACTGATTCTAAGAGGTTGTTAGATACATCAAAATCCATTTGCCCAGCTTGTTGGCTGCTGCATGAGTTGAAACCCTGTTAGGTAACAATGCATGTTAGATTGAATATGTAGCCTCCTGACAAGCAGAGGCAAAATACTGAGTGATATTAACTTTCTGTCGTTCACTTGATGATTATTAAACAGTGGTAATGGTTGACAGGCCAAATGAGGCTCGATTAATGTATGAGAAGCTTCAGTCTCACCCAAATGTGCAAGTAAGCAAGAAAGCAAGACAATTCATGTTCAGCTTTCAGGTAACTACCGATTTTCTGTCTGTATTTATGGGTGAAGAGTCAAAGTTACTGAAGGGTTTAAATCTAGCATGGCAGTGTTAATAATGAAATGTAACTTATGTCAATGCCTAAGAACTATATTCTGTGTGGGCATTTTCTTTTCCTGATCATGGCAAGATTATAGTTTTCAAGTTTAAATTTCCCACCACCGATGAGAAATAGTTCTAGACATATTATGGGGATTTTCTAGAATTGGTCACACATAACAAGGTATATTCACTTTATTTTTTCCTGTTTCTATCTAATAGTCATTGTCAAATTACAACTCTAACAGGCCATGGAGATGATGAAGTTCACAACAAGCACGCCTTTTTATCTGAATAATGCCGGTTACCAGAATTTTTTTGAAGCATTTATTGAAAAGAAATCAAACTATCCCTTAAAAGAAGTTGAGTTTGAAGAGGGTGGTCTGAATCAAGTTCTCCCATATATTATTTTTCTAGTTTCTCCCATTTTTGCCTTATTAATTATTGTTGTACAAAAGAGAATATAAATTGAGTATACAGTCTACTAGGAAATGAATAGAAAATACTTATCCTTGGAACCTTATGTCTCTTAACAAAAAATAAATAAAGGAATGGTTTATATCTGTAACTATTCTCTCTTGTGATTCCTTAATGGTATATATCTCTTACTATTCTTTCAGTTCATGGTATCACTAATAATGTGGTTGATTTAACAAAAATAATATTTTCCATGAACTCCCATGTACTGGACTGTAACACTATCATTCCTCATGGGGGAGCAATTGTCAGGTTGAGCTGACAAAAGGTTTTGGGGGATGGAGGTAACCCTCAAACTGGGGCAAGAATCTCTCACATGATATTCATTCATCACTAGGACACAAGTGGTCCATTCACTATTCAATGGTCTTTAAATTTTTTTCAATCAGCAAAAATGTGGTCCAACTGGGTTAAAAAGTATTATCTATAAAAGTAGAGTTTTTCTTTTTGTTCTCTTGGATGAGTACAGAAATAGCAGTTGGTGTTTAGTTGGGGATACCTTTCCTGCCAAGTGATAACCAAAGCAAAAGATTATGCTGCATTATATGCATGATGATATCTGTAAAACACAGTAAGGTTATGAGTAGTTTCTCCACATGATCTAGAGGACTGCAACTTAAGATTGTTCACAGAAAAAAATAAAAATGATAAAATAATTGATGATGGCTTTAGTAAGGAGAATTAGAAAGTGCAATAGTAGTACCATGCATAGATTATGCCCGTTCTAATTTCTTCAATTTGTCAATTGAGGAGGAAAAGGGANTAATGCCGGTTACCAGAATTTTTTTGAAGCATTTATTGAAAAGAAATCAAACTATCCCTTAAAAGAAGTTGAGTTTGAAGAGGGTGGTCTGAATCAAGTTCTCCCATATATTATTTTTCTAGTTTCTCCCATTTTTGCCTTATTAATTATTGTTGTACAAAAGAGAATATAAATTGAGTATACAGTCTACTAGGAAATGAATAGAAAATACTTATCCTTGGAACCTTATGTCTCTTAACAAAAAAATAAATAAAGGAATGGTTTATATCTGTAACTATTCTCTCTTGTGATTCCTTAATGGTATATATCTCTTACTATTCTTTCAGTTCATGGTATCACTAATAATGTGGTTGATTTAACAAAAATAATTTTTTCCATGAACTCCCATGTACTGGACTGTAACACTATCATTCCTCATGGGGGAGCAATTGTCAGGTTGAGCTGACAAAAGGTTTTGGGGGATGGAGGTAACCCTCAAACTGGGGCAAGAATCTCTCACATGATATTCATTCATCACTAGAACACAAGTGGTCCATTCACTATTCAATGGTCTTTAAATTTTTTTCAATCAGCAAAAATGTGGTCCAACTGGGTTAAAAAGTATTATCTATAAAAGTAGAGTTTTTCTTTTTGTTCTCTTGGATGAGTACAGAAATAGCAGTTGGTGTTTAGTTGGGGATACCTTTCCTGCCAAGTGATAACCAAAGCAAAAGATTATGCTGCATTATATGCATGATGATATCTGTAAAACACAGTAAGGTTATGAGTAGTTTCTCCACATGATCTAAAGGACTGCAACTTAAGATTGTTCACAGAAAAAAATAAAAATGATTGCGGCTTTAGTAAGCTGGAGAATTAGAAAGTGCAATAGTAGTACCATGCATAGATTATGCCCGTTCTAATTTCTTCAATTTTTCAATTGAGGAGGAAAAGGGATAGTCCTTTGAAATTTTTTTTATTCAGTTAAAACAGTAAAAGAAAGTAAAACAACCATGATATTAGGGTGCATGCTTGTAATAATGTAGTAAAAATATTCAAACTTTTTCAATCATTTGGGCTTTGCTAAGGATTTCTACTTATTCCGTTAATGATGCCATCGATAATGAACTAACGAAGCAGAACATTTTGGGGAATGCTGCATATATGGAAGCCATCTCTCTCTAATCTCACCAACTATGCTAATTAATTAATCTGCATAAAAAGTAGTAGTGATTAGCAAAGTTTCAACACTGGAGCAATCATCAGTGCCATGCTTTCCATTGCACTTACCCCGCAATAATCTTCTGTTTATTGTGCTGATCAGATAGAAATAAGATAGAGAGAAAATCGAGAAGAATGCACTTGGAACAATATTCTCATGTCCCAGATTTTTTTCCCCCTTTTTAAAGATTTAGGACGCAATAATCCGATGACAAAATGCCAATATCCACCGCAAAAAAAAAATATATATATATTATATGTTGTAATAAGTTGAATTTTATTATCCTTTTTCCATCCTTAACTTGTGGATTGATCACTGCTCATTAGTTTTCATTAAAGAAGAAAGACATACTTTTATTATATGCATGTTGACGCAAAAAAGTTCCTTGATCATTAATCCAGGTAATTTCTCACGCACCAAACAAAAGCAGATTCCCAATAAGATCCTTGTCTTTAATTTACCAAAGTTAATTGCTTTCTAATATATATTACTTAAAGATGCAACATGTAACATCATGTAAAGCTAGGCACTCTCACTCACTCTCTTTTTTTCTTCCTTTTGATAAAGTAGGTATAATGATATTGTGCCTTGTTTCTTGGTAAAAGGCCCAAATATCAAATATTATTTTGCTCAGTTTCAGGTTTCATAAATCAACTATATATTAACCTGATAAGGTACTACTTAACTATCATTTCAAAGGATGAATAAATAGACTGCCATATTTGTTGGTACAACCCAGAACACCTAGGACCCATTGTTCAGATAGAGATGGACGACCATAGTCTTTGTTTCTCTCTGATCTCTGCTTTTTTTCATGCATGGGCCAACATATATATGGGGGAGCAAGACAATGGAAAATGGGATTGTCTTGGGAGAATTTGGCAGCAATAGGATGAGCATCCGACACTTGAGGAATTGGAGAGCTGTCTTTCCATTTGCAGCTCACGTGGTGCCATGATAACTTGCACTAAGTGCTGTTTCATACGTTCAAAAGAAGCCAAAACTCTTTCACATCTGCATTATTCTTAACCACTCCTTGATTCGAAGTGTTATAATCCTTATCATTGCATGAGAGATTTTTGGACTATATCTCTCTCTCTCTCTCCGATCTTTCTTTTCTAGTTAAACATGAAGAAAACCTTCTTCATGATAAGAAAGAAAAAAAAAAAAAATCAATGGACTGGAGCTGTTTATACTATCCCGGCCAATTGACAAATTAAAGCTAGCTTGGAAACAAGCAGATAATTCGTACGTTTTGGCTCATACGGACCCATTAATGCTTAATGATCATGATCGAGCTTGGAATTAGTGGATGAGTTGTTCCTTGTTTATTACGTGTGAAAAAGTAATGGCTTTCATGTGTTCATTCATCAAAAAGTTAAAAAGAAAAAGGAAATAAAAAAGTGTTTTCATTGATCAATGCCTCTCAAAAGATTATAAAAAAGAGAGAGGAAACTAAATTGTACGCCACGTTATTTTTCTTCTTTTTCAACGAGCAATTACCATATTAAATGCTTGTTGGGGGAGTAAGATAATATAAGAATTTTGTAAATATATAATAGTAAGTTTGTGAATAGTATTAAGATAGTTTAAGTTGAGTATTTTTTAGATTTTGAAAAATGAGAGAGAAGAAGTTGAATAAAAAATATTATAAAGTTAAAATGTTGTAATAATATAGTTTTATAATATTATTTTTGTTTAGGGATTTGAAAAAATTAGAATTATTTTTTGTTTTTTATTTGAAAATTTGAAAAAGTTGTAATAATTAATTTGAAAATCTTGTATTTGAATTATGAATGAGAATAAGATAAAATGAGATCAAATGAGATCAAATGAAAATTTTGTATCTTATCTAAATTAAGCCCCAAAATTGTGCTAATTATATATGTACAAATGCACCTTATGATTATTTTTTTCCTTTTTTGGGCAATACTTAATAGTATTGTTTTTGTTGAATATATTTTTTCTATAATACCACTTTAAAAACTTTCTATCTCATCATTACAACTTTATCAAATTCCTATACAAAATAAAATAAATAATTCAATTTTTTCAAATCTCAAAATAAATATAATATTAAAAAATATATTCTAATAATACTTTATTCAACTTTTAAACTTTAATCTCAACTAATCTTATCTCTAAAAACAAATGAGATTAAATACCCACTAAAAGATTGCGCATGGAAAAATATGTGCAGGCAACTTGAATGCATGCCTTAGTTTTGATGATAAAATGTCATTCATTATAGACAAAATAGGTTTCAAAGTTGGAAATTGAGAAATTGAGTTTTCAAATTATGAAATACAGATTTTCAAGGGTCAAGTTCCGATGAGTTTGATTAGGTGAATTTTCACTACCGAAGAAAAATTTAGATTTCCCTTTTTGAACGGTGATAGTTGGACCATAAATATCATTGTTCATTTTAACAAGATTTCGTTTGCTTATACAAAATTCTTATCTTATCTCATCTTAATCATTATATTTTTTTAAATTTTCATACAAAAATATAATAAACAATTCAATTTTTTTTTAATTTTTAAATAAAAATAATATTAAAAAAATATATTCTAATAATATTTTATTCAACTACTATTCAAAACATCTCATCTCATCTGAACTATGTATCCAAACCTAACCTTAGTTTTGATCTAGGGGCGTAACCAGTGTTTTAAGTTTCGTACCGTACCGGCCGATACGGTCGGTATTTTTCGTGCCAGCCACCGGACCAGTACAAGTACACTACATATTTCGTACCGGCCGGTACCGGCCGTTTCGGCCGATATTTCGATCTGTAACGGTCTGTGTACCGGCAATATTTCGGCCCTTGTTTTTTTTTTTTTTCATTTTTCAAATTATAAGCTCATTTTTTGACTCCCAATTCAGACTAGATTATTTATAATTTATATATCTATGTATTTATATATAATTTATTCATATATAGACTATTATTTTGAAATATAATTTATATATATACATTTATATATATAATTTATTTATATATCGACTATCCCGAAATGGTACACGAAACGGTACTGGTATCGAAATATTTCGTTCCAGTGCCTTCATCGGTACGGCATCCGGTACGGTATTCAAAACATTGGGCGTAACACGCAGTATCTTTACACTTCTGGCATCTTTACATGGCTTCTATTCTTTAATCAAATATGATAATTAGTTGTATGAATTGATGGTTCATCTCGTATAAATCAGGTTATTAATGTGAGTGATGGGGTAATCTAACCTATCTCGCAACAAATCTAAACCTACTCGAGGTTGGTTAATTGAGTGAAGAATTCAATATCTACCTAGCTGGGGTAGTTTGAAATTTGAGTATTTAACTTATGAATTGAATGTTCCAAACGGCAAACAAACACTAGGGTATTAAGAAAGTCATTTAATGTCCATTAAAAGTGGCTATTTTAAAAATAAAAATAAAAATAGAGGGATATTAATCATTATTCAACGCTACACATTTTATTTATTTTAAATTATTTATTATTTTATTTTATTTTTATTAAACTAATTAAATTGTTCTACTTATTATTTATATATCACATATTTATTATAAGAAAAATTAAAAATAAATTAAAAAAATATAATATATAATTTGTGGAAATGATAGTTAAAATTATTCTATATCAAAAAATCTAAGAATTGATGTAGGAATGTCCTGAGAGTGGGCCCGTGCATATATTTTTCTTGTGCAGTATTATACGCTTTCCGTTGGGAGCGGGGAAGAGGAGCGTCTGTATAAAATGGACCATCGGCCCCGGAGTAGGGCCCACTGGCAGCCCATTATCGCCGACCACTCGGCTTGTCTTTTTTAAAGTGCTACCGCCCAATCTTTATTCTGCTACTTTCTCGTCCATAAAAAGGAAATAGTAAAGAAAAAGTCAATTCCATATTAATTTGTAAAATTACTATACAACCACTATCCATCATCACTTCAACAATAGAAATAAAAATCTATAATAGAGATTTCAAATCCCAAATACTTATTTTTTATTAATTATTAAGATTTATCATAAAAAAATCTATGATTTTTTATAAAAAAAAAAAAAACATTTCATTGCTTCGTTTGGTTACATAGTTTAGATGAGATGAGATGTTTTGTTGAAAGTTGAATAAATTATTATTATGATATAATTTTTATTTTAAAATTTGAAAAAATTGATTTGTTTATTATATTTTATGCGGAAGTTTTAAAAAATTATAATGATTATATGAGATAAGATGAAATAATTCAATTTTGTGTAACCAAATCAACCCTAACGATAAAACTCATCAACTATAAAATATCTTGTTAATTAAAATATTGACAAACCAAAAATTATATTTTCCTTGCAAACGCACTATTCCTTTTGGATGTTTGTGAATTGTGCAATATTTCAAAGTGGGTTTGGCTGGACTGCAGTTATAAGAATTGAAAAATCACTGTCCAAGACCCATTGCCTTGGGTTCATCGAAGCCTATTGCCCTAAAAATTACTAGCAATTAAACAATTAAAAAGAACCAACCTTCCTCTCAAGCATTTGAACTCATCACACAAGCAATTAGATAGTACAGAAACATTGATTGAGGCCCCCAAATGGATTTTCAAGTTCCATAAAATGTACATGTTGTTGATTTTACCTAACTGCTCATGAGCTGATCTTCCTTATCCAAAACATGAGGGGATATTTCTGTCATTGTAGAAGATAATGGGTTAGGGTATCAAATCATCATTAATTATTTTAATACCTAAATAAGCAAGAAATAAGATAGTGCCAAGTGTAGAGTTTACATGTCAGAAGTGAAATAATTCAATCCGGAAAATGAGTAAACAAAGACCCCTTACACACACGCCTGTTAGTGCAGGTCAGCATAATTAACATATCTCAGCCTTATTCAAACTATTCAAACTTCATCTGCCTATCACAGTTGAAAATCCACAAAAAGGCCACCGACTGCAAACCAAAGGAAACCAAACCAAGAAGAAGAGTCTTTTCTTCTTGTTTGGGTTTCAAGAGTTTTCTTTTCTTGTCCCCATGCAGTTTTCATATCAAAGCAAACCACAAGACAGAGACACATACCTTTCTTCCTGGGTTTGATGTGCTTATTGGCCAAGGGGAAGAAAACCCACCCCACGTCAAATTCATCTCCATATGCTTCTCCTGTAGTTTTCCTCCGAAAATGGTCCAAAGAAAGGTAACCAACAAGCTTGGGATCCAAGCTGATCATGTTAAATCCGAAAAGCTGTTGGCAAACCTAAAACCATCTTTTCAAAACCAGGATGGCAAAAACAGAGTCGCTGATTTGAAGAGGAAGATGAAGAAGACAAGATCAATCAAGCTTTCAGATATTGAGAGTTTGAGACCATCACCTATGAGAAGGAACGTATCACAGCCGGGAAAGCCGCCTCCTCTTGGTGTTCAAGCCACTGCAGCCATCCCACAGAAGCAGCAGCCTCTGATCAAAGCATCTGATGTTTCACCAAATTACATGAAGCCCACAAGCTGTTTTGAAGCAAGAAAGGAGCAGTCTCAGGTGAGTCTTCGGAATACCCAAACTGGTTCTGAAAGCAAGAATATCAATAGAAGAAGTTCTAGCAGTTCAAAACCAAGCTCTGCTTATGGTAATAAACCAGCAAGAGCTTTAACAAGGACGTATAGTTTGAAGCTGGTGCGGACTTTAACAAAGACCCCCAGTTTCAAGCCAGTTAGAGCTTCCGCTAAAAAGTCTTCCAGGGTTGTTCTTTGTGAAGATACGAATGCACAGAGAGCAACCTGTGCTTCAACTCTGAAGGACTCAAAGTTTCCAGCATGCCTTATGCTTAGTCCAGGGGCAACTGAATCTGAAGGAACTTCAGTCATGAAAGTATGCCCCTACACGTACTGTTCTCTTAACGGTCATCGCCACTCTCCTTTGCCCCCATTGAAGTGCTTCTTGTCGGCAAAGAGACGCTTGTTGAAGACCCAGAAAAGTATGAAAATGGAAGCTCTAAGCCCACGAAGACCGAAGCTGTCTAGTGAAGGAACAGAAAAGATTGATACTCCTAAGTTGATCTTTGAGGACAAGCCTACGCATAAAGAAGATGATTTTGGTAACTTGGCCACGCTTCCTTTCGCAGAAGATGGGAGCGTAGATTATTTCATAGAAATATATGCCAAAATAAAGAACGAGGACACTGCTGCTGGAGATATTGAGGAGCAGAATGATATCATGTCTATAAATGATTGGGGAGATGCAGCAGTGTCAGTTTACAGGGACGAACAAGAAGTGATAAGGAGCCTCTCTGATGGATCGCCTGAAATTGAGGTTGATTTTGAAGTAAAGATTGAACAACATGGTGATAATAAATCCAGAGAAATGGATAGGACAGAGAGCTTTCCTGGAGAACAAGTTGAAGATGCGGATGAAGACTTCTTACGTATCTTCGCTCAAGGAAAAACAAACATGGGGACGACCTTCTGCACTGATAGCGACTTTGAAGGGGAATGGGCTGGTTCTGAAGTTACTGATATGGAATGGGAGGAGGGGCATCTTACTCCCTCAGAGCAAGATAGGGAAGCTGATTATTCAATAAAGATCGATGCCGCATCAGACCTGAATGTTGGTTGTTCAATTGACCAGAATACGGATTTTCATAATGAGTATGTGATCATATCAGATGACAACGTTAGTAGCTGCAACGAAGTGATTCTGGCCGACGAACCACGAGAGCTGTTTGCAGAGGAGGAAATCGCATGCTATGAGGCTCAATATGATGAGGGGGATTCTGAACTAGATAGTCTGAGTCAGAGCTTAGAGATTCATGAACATAGCCCAGCCTTCCAAGATGCCGGAGATAGAATCGAACAGAAAGAGCAAGCAGATGATGCCATTATAATGGTTGAACTCCATGCTTACTCTGAAGCAGACCATGTCAGTACCGAGGTTGATAATGATAAAAGCCACAAAATGGCCCTAGCTTGCCGGCCTGATGACACAGCTGAAGACTGGAATTCAAGTGAACATATTGATGGTGACGGCTTAGCCGAGGAGACTCAAACTAATGCGTCAGATGGGCACTCTAATAGCTCCAGTGTTGTTGAGGACCAGAACTTGGAGAAAGGCCAAAGGGAAGCAAAGAGTTCCAAAATCTCTAGTTCCATGGATGATGAGAGGCAAAGCAATCCAAGGCTAAAGAAATCGAATTCAGCTGAAGAGTGCGTAGAAGAAGTTGAAAAAATGGAAGTGGAAGACAAAAGCCAGTTAGAGGCCGCAGATGCATCGAAAATAACCGATCGTATAACCAGTCCAGAAACGAAGACAACATACGTGCCTGCTGGGAGCAATTCCACCCAAGAATTTCCCGACTCTTGCAAGAGTCAGAAATGGACAACTAGATGCAAGAGGCGAGTCAACGATGAGGAGGAATTGAGGAAATTCAACCCACGAGAACCAAACTATCTGCCTATAGTTCCCGATCCAGAAGCAGAAAAGGTTGATCTGAAGCATCAAATGGAGGATGAAAGGAGAAATGCAGAGGAGTGGATGCTCGATTACCACCTTCAACAGGCTGTTACCAAACTCGCTCCGGCTAGGAAGAGGAAGGTGGCACTACTTGTTGAAGCTTTTGAAACAGTCATGCCGACATCCAAATACGAAACCCGCTTGAGGAATACAGCAGCCTTTGTTCATGCAAGACCCATGCAAGCTTGTAGCTAACAGGGCATCTGAGGTAAACATAAGAAGAAACTTCATAATCTATCCAACTTTTTTTTCTCAGTAGTTATTAATTCTCTATTTATGTCTTTAAACTATTATTACAGAAATATATTTGCAATCTATGCAGGTGATAACGAAGAGAAATTAGTCAGTGAAGCAAGTTCAGAATCAAGGAAAAAGCATCCTGACGAACAGATGTTCAATTGGAGACTGAACTAGACTAATTTTATTGTTGAGCTCTGCGACTGAAATTTTAGTTTCTTCTTCGATAATATTATGTGATGACAGTACTATACATTATTGTGTTTAATTTCTTGTATTGGTATAAACCAATCCTTTGGTTGTCTCTGGGGGCACTGTTTCCTCCAGATATGTTCTAGTTGCTTGTCTGATATCGTTTACTAATAATTTTGAGTCTATATTCTGCCTGAGTTGTTTAGGTTTCACGTCTTCTGTCATGCCTTCCTGTAGCAAAAAGAACCAAGTCTAATGGAATAAATAAACGCCATTTTTAAGCAATTATTATTGGGACTCAAGATTCAAGCGAGTAACAAACGAAAAACATATAAATACTTCAAAACATCACAAGCGCTTCAATATCCATAGGCACCGATTAAACTCGTTATACAATAGGGACATGTCACATGAAGATTAACAGCATCTCACCTGAATGGTTTTTGTCAAGGCCCCCGACACATCAGGGCACCCGAAACATCCAGAGACAAAGTCCTCAAACCAAACTACCGACTCTCATAAACTAGTTAAAAATATAGCCTAGCTTGCCTGAATCTATTTGTTTCTCTTTATTTATAACAGGGGCATGTTCTTTGCTCCCATTTTCCAAAAGTATCTACATTGCACTTCTATATCTATATAGAGATGGATTTCTGACATGATTAAAATACATATTGAACCAGACAGACTGGACATACTATATTGAAATATAATTTATTCAATAACATGAGTTCAACGATAACTGGTGCCAGAGTATCAGATATTTTTTCCTCCAATTTTTGTTTAGACTAAAATAACTAATGATATAAAAGTTACAATAGCATCTACTGGTTGACAGGAAAATGCACATCGAGTGCAGGACAGGCTGAAAGAAGTGATTGGAGCTCTCCGAAGTAATTTTCTAGATGATTAGAGCCTGAACTTTGCTCCCGCAGACTTGGTAAACGAGAACTAGCCTCAGCATTTTCACTTCCTTCTAGGGCCTTTTTTGCCACGAGATCATCATTAAACAGCTGAAGAGCGTCCACTGTCGAAATAGAGTGAACAGATTCATACAAGACCCTGAATTCATCTCTCTTTTCTTGGGTTTCAATTAGCCGTTCCTTTAACACATCTGGAAGGGAAGCCAATGCACTTCATTTGTGTTGTAGACGCCCAAAAGTAAATGAAAACTATTAATTCTGTAGCAATATCGAGTAACTTAATCTTTATCTGTAGTTTAGAAAAAGCAAAATATTAGCTTTTCCCCACCCCACCCAATCCCTTCCACCCGGTTTCTTTACCTGGTAACACCTCTAACAATGCCCCAGTTGTACCCGACAAGGACTGATTGCTTAAAGCCAATATTAAACCCTTCTTGTGCAGAAGCTTCTTTCCCTGCAGAGATACCTTCACGATACCCATGCTGAAAAATTCAACAACCAAAGAAAATAGTTACTAAACAAAAATCATTTAATCTTATGCACTGGAAAAAATGAAAATAGATCAGGAAAACCAACTATAAATGTCTGATTACTATATGATACTGCTCACGTCTCCTCTGCCATTCCCTGTCCAATTCAGATGATTCGTCCAATTCCTCCCCAGAATTTTCCCACATCGATCCACCTTCATGCTGCAAGTCATCCACATCACAGTCTGAAAACCAGAAGATGATTAAGATGTTTTGATACTAAAGTACCAAACCTCACGTTCTACTCTTAAAGAAGTTTCCTCCATAACAATTATGAAGATAAAGAGGGAATTATGGACCT
Source organism: Pterocarya stenoptera (assembly GCA_003123785.1). Lineage (NCBI taxonomy): Eukaryota > Viridiplantae > Streptophyta > Magnoliopsida > Fagales > Juglandaceae > Pterocarya > Pterocarya stenoptera. The sequence goes on from QEOT01001141.1 coordinate 99,813, forward strand.
GAAAAGGCAATCTTTACAAATATATATATCTTTTATAAGTAAAATGAAAAATCTTTACAAAAATACTCGAATAAGAAAAAGGATATACAACGTTTTACGATAATGTCACTCAGCATTTGCTGAGAAAAAAAAAATTACAATCAAGTTGGGCACTTTTTGAAACTGAATGCAAATGTAGCAGAAAGGCTTTACTTTCGTCTTTAATATCCGGATGAATGAAAAAAATCCCCCTTTCAGATGCTAACACTAACCATTTCACTCCTGGTCATTAAAACTTATCAATAAGAAAAAATACAATAAAAAACAGAAAGATCTAAACAAAAGAAATCTTCTTTTTCCATTTTTTTAAAACAACAAGTAACTTAAGCACCTAGGTAGATTGAGCCGTGACCTTGCCCACCATCCATCCTCAGGTGGGTTGGAATTGCCATTTGCCAAAAAATAAAAATAAAAAAGCTATAATAAAATGCAATGAGCATCTGCCATTAAACTTTTGGAGAGATTCTTCTTAAAACTAGTATCCATACCACGTGAATCACTTGCTTTACCAATGGAGGTTGAAGAAGAACCCAAGTCTTTCTTTGATAGCTTCAAACTTTCTGAGTAAAGCTCTTCAGCAAGGCTGCCCCCCATCTGCGCAGCCATAATGAAGTAATTGAAGCCAGAAGTAACAAAGTTTAATACATCAACAGGAAAGCACCTCAGAATAACGCGAGGATTTTCATCAATGAATTTTCCTTACAGCACTATACAGACAAATTGGATATAAATATACTTCAAGTGGCAAGGTGTTTGGTGTTTGCATAAACACAATTACCAACTCCTAAAGCATCAATATGAAAATTCTTTTTCTTGTTCAGAAGTAGAATTATATTAGAATATAGAAGTGGACATGAAAAAGTACATGGATATAACACGGGAGAGACGCCAAAATCTAAACCAAAAACTCAATATACCCATACAAATTTGTCACGTAACAGTTGCAGTTCCAAAGCAGGCATTTGCAACAAAGAGAACGAATATCAAGCACGCAAGAATTTACAACCTATGTACTTAATGTAATTAAAAATCTGTTGCCACTAAGACATTTCATCGAACAGGTAGAATGCCCATTACCTAAAAAATGCAAGATATTCAATCGCCAAATTCAATATCCCACCACAAATCCAGCAATACCCAATCACTAACCCGAGAAGTTTCAAGATTTGATATAACAAAATTCATATATATGTATTATGCACACTAAATCAAGAACAATAAATAATAATTAAAAAATAATAAACTTGGAAAGAGATAAGAGCAACGACTAATTTTCTAGAAGAAAAAAGTAATACAAGGAGCTGCTTAGCTTGGATTACCTGGCCGGTGTGGGATGAAAGTTTTCGGATGATTTCCGTTTGGAATACGGTATACCAGTACTCTGTCTCTGTCTTTGGCGGTGCTTCTGCAGTTACGTGGCACAACAGATCCGCTTAAAAATAAAAATCAGAAATGCTTTGGTTCCGAATTTGTCTTAAATATATATATTTATTTAATTTAGTGCTTAAAAAAGTATTTTTAAGTGAATTTTTTTATTTTTTTAAAATATGTTTATAATGTTTAAAAAAATACATGAAACAAGAAAAAAAAAAAAAATGAAATACACTATTCGGAAAATTTCTTGACCATTTTTTCGGTTGCCGTTACTCAATAAAAATAAAGAAAAATTACAATTATAAAAAATAGAATAACTCAAAAATAAAACACAAATAACGGGTTGTCTTTCAGATTTCGATGGTGGTGGACACCTAGACGCCGTGTTCTCTCTATGAAAATCAAGCATTTTAAACCTGATTTTTGTCAGAGGAAGGGAGACCTCGGCTTCATCTTTCTCCTCCCTCTGTCCTTCTCTCATTCTCTATTCACTCACATTTTCTATCAATATTTCTTTTGCTTAATTTTATTTTATTTTCATCAAGGTTTAAAAAAGTATATCTATAGCTTTCCGACAACTAATGAGAAACATGCTTGATACAAGCAGATCCTCAAGTCAAAAATCATTTGGAGGAAATTGGTGATTTTGTAAAAATCACCGCGTATAGTTCTCACGTGCCATTTACATTTGCGCATCATTGGACTCGCCATCATTAAACCTTTCAGATCTGACATTTGTGACTAAAAAGAGATAAGTGTGTTGCCTTCACGGACTGTTACATGCAGATTCTGAAGTGTATCGAAATTGGCCAAAACTGTAATCCATCATTTTTCACATCTATCTTACTATTTTCTTTTTTAATTTCTTTATTGTTAATTAAAATAAATAAAAAAGTGTTGGTCTCTCGGACTATTGTATGTAGAGGTTGAGTACTCTCTTTCTGTGAAGGGTGAGGTTGAGTCTCTGTTTAGATAGAGAGTATTATCTTTTAGATGTTTGTCTGTAAAGATCAGTATCAGTAATAGTGAAGATCATATCAATCACGCAAGAAAATAGTGCACTGATGGAGTTCCAAAGACATTTTTTTTGTTTATAATTTTATGTTTAATATGAGGACATTCCAAAATATATCCGATCATGAATACAAATATTTTTTATGAATAAATGATAACAATTTTTCTTAAAAAAAGGATTTCGAGGGTAGAAAATATCTGGATTTTACTGTAAAATAGATTGGATAGTCAATGGATACGATCCATGCATTTTAATAAAAAGATTCTTGTTGATCTACAATCACAGCCACGTAATTTAATCGAGCAAAGTCAAATTAGTAGGATTAATTGTATTTAATGGAGATGACAGACATTTGGAGGCTCTCTTAGAAAAAAAGAGATAATATAACCACAATTCTTTTTTATATAAAAGTGAATTTATTAATTAATATGAATTTATTAAATTTATTTTATAATAAAAATAATTTTATAATTTAAGTTATTACTTAAAGTTACATTAATCTAAGAAGTTTATTTTTATAAAATCACTTTATGATTAAAATAATTTTAATATAAATAAAATAGATATGCACGCAATGCTCTAATTTTATTTTAACGTGTAAGTAGTAAGTATATATATATTTAAATGATCATGAGATTATGATCATCACTTTCAATTAAAACCACCAACTATATAAGATATAACATATTTATATTATTAGATAAATTTTTATCATGATCAAATGGCGATAAATATGAAATAAATGTGGTGTATAACATCAATACTCTGTCACAAATGATTCTAAAAGATTAGGGTTATCTGCTTCTCTACCTTCCGGCCTCCTCATCATCATAGCAATCATTAAATACCCATTAATTTGTACCATTCTTTCTCTCCGACAATCTTTAAACCTCTCTCTCTCGTCTCAAGTGATCTAAACCGTAGAGAGAGACATGCGTGCAAGAATGAAGCCAACTATAAGACATAATGATACGTTTTTGAATTGAGGTGTAAGTGGTCAGTCATGTGGTGCATGTGATGATCAAACATCACCTAATTAAAGCAGTAGTTCCAAAGATCTAAAACTTGGATGGATGATGGATCATGCACATTCTTTGACTACATGAACTCCATCGATCGGTACTGATCTCCAGCTATCTCTCCTATATATAAAACTGATCTCGTCCCTTTTATTTTTTTTGCAATTCTTATCATGTCAACGGCCTCTTCATCAAATCAAGGAGCTAGCTAGCTGGCCGGATATCATATCATATCTATTCTGGACCCCTTCCCGGATATTCAACAACATTAAACATCGAGATGGCAAATTATGTGCCCCGGCCAGTACTGAAAGGTAGCATTAATTTCGTTCTTCGATCATTCATAAATAACAAAATGCATGTATCAATTTATAATTTGTCAAACATGTTCATGCATGTTCAAATCTTACCTATATATATATATATATGCACGTGTTTAAGATATTAATTTTAAGGTGATTTTTATAGTTGATTTTTTGAAATCTTAAATACTAGTTGTAACCAGAATGACCCTAAAAAAGGTAATCAGAATTACCATTAAAAGGGAAATTAAATTGTATCTATCATACAGCTAAGAAGATTCTCCATGTAATTACATCTCTCTCTCTCTCTCTCTCTCTCTCTCTCTCTCTTCCTCTCTCTTCTATAGGTATATATGATGATTCCCAATCCCCCTATTGCCTTCTCATCGCTTCTTCACCAGAAGAAACAAAGATGCAGCAGGGTTCTGGAACAGCACAGAGGTATTCTTGTTCCATATTCCTTGTTACCTTCTTTGTGATTTGCGCATGCCTTTGTCTAGCAAACTCTCCAAACAATAGAGACATGAATGTGAAGTGGCGAAAGGAGCAAAGGATCATCAGTTGTAACTTGTATGAAGGAACTTGGGTGATCGACGATTCTTACCCTCTCTACGATTCTCAAACTTGCCATCACATCCGCAAGGAGTTTGACTGCCAGAAGTTTGGTCGGCCGGATAAACTCTACCTCAAATATAGATGGCAGCCCAAGGAATGCGACTTACCCAGGTTTTGATCTCTCTCTCTCTCTCTCTGCACTTCTTCTGTCTGTCATGTGTTTGTATGAATAAGAGTCTTTAACTTTTCCCCTATGAGGCATGTGATCGAGCGCAACCGCACATGTAAAAGATAGAAGAAAAAACAAAATCAGCTGTTCATGCACCTTCCATTTAGCCTATCATGTATTTATCAATCTTCTGGCTTTTAGAAAAGGTTGGGTGACTTTTGCAAAAGTGGAGTTCGTTTTTTCTTCTCCTAACGCCGCTGTTTTTTCTCTCCTCGATCTCTACGTTTTTTCAGAGGAACTTCTAGAATATTGTCTACCATCTTTTTTTGCAGGCTCATACTATTTCCTTTTTGAGTCTTGGACGCATCAAAATATCTAGAGAATACATCTTCACTCTGTCTTTTACTAGCGTGTTGTCCTGGCTTTCTCATTTCTTCAGGATTAAGGCCCGTTTGTATACCACTCACCTCATCTAATCTGATTTCAATTAATAATCTTATTACTATTCATAAATTATTTTAATTCATCTCATCACACTATCTAAATGGACCATAATTCTACTATTATATATATGTATATGTATATATATCATCATGTACGTATGTATGTCATCTGGAACCTCTGCGCGCAGAATCTAGGCCAGATATTGTTATATACTGAGGTGCATGCAGTTCTTGTAATCGAAATATGAAATAAGTCTAGTTCATCACGTGGTAACGTCATAAAGATATCACATAAAAATACATGCAGCATAAATTGACGTATATGGTTATATATCATGATACATTATGTCTACTTTATAATAAAATTAATTTAACAATTCACAATATAATCAAGTCAAGTCAACTTGCGAATTTATTTTTATAGTTTTTTTATAGTTAAAACATTTCTCTTTTTTTCTTTTTTAAGTAAAAAGTATAATGCATATATGGCCGGTGATCTCATTGTTTCTATTTCAAATTATAATTAGCCTTTGACTTCGTCATGCACCATATTCGAATAAATTTTTTCTCAGGTAGTACCACATATATATGATTTCCCAAAAAAAAAAAAAAAAGCACCACAGATGATATATATAATTTTATATATATATAGATATTCATATAATTGACCCAATTATTTAGTGCTCATATTAAGTTTATATTCTTTTTTAGTTATTAACTTTCTTAATTACCTTCTTTCAATTTTATTTTTTATTTTTGGTTTTGATACTAGATTCCTTTCTTGAACTATTAGTGAATTTGAAAAATGCTATTTTGTCTACTCAATTTGTCCCCTCATTTTAACACCTCATATCTTTTTTTTCTTTACTTAATAGTTAAGAAGTGACTATTAATATATTGATATTTTTTTAGAATATTTTAAAATGATAAAAAAATATGAATAAAAAAATTAAAAAAAATGAAAATGTCAATTTGGCCTAGCGGTCACTTGGAGTGGTGTTACTCTAGCGGCAGAGTAGCACCACTCTTAGCATTTTAGGTAAGATCATCATCCCAGAGCAATAATTATGTATTAATTGACTAATATATGAATGGGAAGGAGCAAGAAGCTTCATGCCAGCTCATATCGGTCCATATGATCCTAATGTGCATGCACATGGCATAAGTTTTCAGGGACTACTCATAATTATTATGATCTTGAAATTAATGCTTTCTTCTTCATAAATGAGTTTTAGAATAACTAAGAGGTATCTTGCATAAAATATATATAGGGGATCATGTTTTTGTCTAGCTAATTCTTCCAATATTACGAAAATAGTTTTTTTTTTTCTTAGATCAATAAATAAATATATATATATATATATATTAGTCGGTGAAGCTCTTATATTTTACTTTTTCTCTTCTCACGTTGGATCCTGTCTTTGGTTAATGCTAATATTATTTATTTATGTTGGAAAACATGATTAATGGCAGATTCGATGGTCAAGAGTTTTTAGAGAGGTTTAAGGGCAAGAAGATAATGTTTATAGGAGACTCTATTAGTCTCAACCAGTGGGAATCTCTAAATTGCCTCCTTTATGCAGCTGTGCCAAATTCCAATATCATAGACCAGAGAAATGAATCGATTTCTAACACCACGTTTCAGGTATATAAACGAACTAATCATATTATTAATGTACGTACCAAAAGTTTCCTATCAGCTTCTGATCATCTAGCTAGCTGCTAGGCAGCACTAGTACTTAAATTTAGGTTTCATGTACATTAATGGCCAAGAATTGCAGTAGTACTCTATAAACTTAATTTGCATGCAGGACTATGGAGTTTCAGTTCTGCTATTCAATTCTCACTACTTGGTAGACATCGAAGAAGAACAAATCGGTCGTGTTTTGAAGCTTGATTCCCTGAAGAATGGCGACATATGGAAAGAAATCGATGTTCTGGTTTTCAACACTTGGCAGTGGTGGTACCGTAGGGGACCTAAGCAACCGTACGTACAAGGAGTACTACTGACCTCTAAATATAATTAAAGTCGATCGAGCATCTATGATATTATATAATTAAACTGTCACATGGATGCAATTTCATAACTTTATATGAAAATGTATAACGGAATTCTGATTGCAGATGGGATTACATTGAAGATGAAAACACGGTTGTCCAGGACATGGATCGGATGGTTGCTTTTCGAAAAGGTTTAACAACATGGGCGAAGTGGGTCGATACAGATGTGGATCCTGAAAAAACCAGAGTCATTTTTCAAGGAATTTCTCCTTCACACTACGAGTAAGATCATGAATATATATATATTTTTTAATTTTCCCCTAGCTAGTACTTTTTTCATGAATATTTGTCATGTGGATGATGAGCATATATATATATATGGCCATGCAGTGGGAAGGGTTGGGACGAGCCAGAAGTAAAGAACTGCTCAAAGGAGACAAAGCCCATAAACGGGTCGTCTTACCCAGGTGGTTTGCCAGAGGCAGCATACGTAGTGAACGAAGTGTTGAGCACAATAAGGAAACCTGTTCATTTGCTTGACATAACGAACCTCTCACAATTGAGAAAAGATGGACATCCTGCCTCTTATAATGGATTCAAGGGCATGGACTGCACCCATTGGTGTCTAGCTGGAATTCCAGACACCTGGAATCAGCTTCTATACGCGGCTCTCATGATCTCTAACTAATTAATCGAATTCTTCATGAATGTAACACGATGAAAAAAGCGTAGCTAGCCATGCATGAAAGCATTAATTAATTTTTAAGAATATATAGGCGCTAGTGATGATCTGTTCACGATTGATTTGAATATTTTTACAGAAAATAATATATATCTGCCTGAGATATTAATTATAATTAGTTAGCACGTGGTACGTGCAATATCATGTACGTACGTACTAAATTAATTAAGTGCTTCTGTGTTCGAAGATTCGAATTATTAATTATAATTGAATTGCTGATGATCAGTCGTCATTATTAATATTAAAGGCGGAGATAGCTAGGGAATGCGATTCCCGATTGCTCGAGTTCCGGCCAATTTATTAGGAAAAAATTTTCTCCATGAGATTAAGATTTAGTCCTGTACACTTTTACAAATTTTTTATTTCATCTTATTTAATCATTACAATTTTTTTAAATTTTCAAATAAAATAAAATAAATAATTCAACTTTTTTAAATATCAAAATAAAAATAATATTAAATATATATATTTTAATAATATTTTATTCAACTTTTAACTTTTATCTCAAGTCATCTTATCTCATCTGTGAAAACAAACAAAACTTAATCACTTGTGCTAACACATGCAAGTACGTACGTGCAATATATTATAAATTCCAACGATCGTCTCGGCCTCTTCTCGTGATTATATTATCATATATAATGAATATTTATAGCTAGACGTTCTCGATCGTGACCATCTATTATCATAGATCATGATTGTGCATGCATATTCTCATTATATATATATATGTATATATATATGTGTGTGTGTGAGAACTTCATCATTTATTCAATACTCTTGTCATCATTTCTGCATAGAAAGAATATTGCATTGCTCTATCTGATGCGCTGGAGCGTCGACCTAGCTACAACCTCTCTATTTGAATTTCACTCGAGTAAACTATTGTTGGTATGAACATTAAGCAAATTTTTTGTCTAGAAATTTGCTTTAGCTTGAGCGACCCATTGACCTAAACCTGTGCTCTATGGCTCAAGACTCATTGAAACTCCACAAAAAAACTGTAACAAAACCATATCATGTTGGGTCGATCATCAAATCAGATCTCCACAAGAATAAACTAGACTCCACAAACCCAACATGCAAGATCCTAATTATAACAAGCTAGCTGATCATTAGAGTTCGATCGCCTTTAAAATATGTCAGTACGTATTTTGTATGGCGAAGATTGCATGTGATACCCAAAAAGTTGGCGGGTAATGATCTTTTTCCTTCTAAAAATGAAACGTTCTTCTTTCTAATTGGAGTTAATTTCACTATAACAAAAATGATTTTTTCTAATTAATTTATCGTGATCAAAAGACTATTCGTAACTAATTTTGATCGCGATAAATTAGTCGCAAAAAGACCCTTATTGTTGTAGTGAATTTCCTCGATCAACTTATATAGTTATTTAATTGCATCCATAGCATAAGCTAGCTATTGTTTATGTATATATATATATTTGATCACGAAACATGTACAAAATATTATATATGCAGAAATTAATTTATAATCATGATATTTAATTTTGATATCATCGATCTTGCATGCAGTACCCTGACCGATCGATAAGTTTTAGAAATTGAAGGGGACCCAAGAAGTAAAAACGCTGTAGGCCGACAAAAGGCAATGGTCTCTTGAAGAATATGCATGCATCAAACGGGGCCATATATTCTATTTGAAAAAGCTCCTTATAATTAATTAGAACTGTACGTAGATATATATACTGGAAAGATACCTATATATCTACTTTTTCCTGTTCCCAATCTATTGATGAATGGTAAAGATATTGCCATTAATGAACAGAAACTAGATCAGTAGTACCATTAACCTTCATTCACAAAAAGTAATTAAGATGTCCCAATTGGAGACAATTTCCAAATTCCGAATGGCTTCATTCCTCTCATTACTCTCGTCACCCTCTACTCAGCCTTTCTTAATATTATCAGTAGTGGGTGGAGCTTGGGAGGAGGTGTTTTCTCCTATCGGCCGGGGCTGATTCCCCTCCTCAAAGGCCCATCTAACTTATGGATAGATGGGCCTTTAAAATCATAAAATATTTCCTGAATTTTATAGATAATTCTATAAATATAAAAAATGGCTCGGGCAAAAACATTTATAATCTTCATATATATGCTCTCTAAATTTTTTTTAAATTTTAATATACTTAAAAATATCTCTCTAATGTTTTTTATATTTTCAAAATTTTGTTCGATTTTTATTATTATCTATTTTTGAAAATGTGGCTTCTATAAAATTAAAATTAAGTTTAGAAGAAATAATAAATTTATTAATATGGATCTTAAAGTTTTTTGTTATATAATATTAAATTTTTTAATACGAAATTCAAAGTGAAAATACAATCAAAACTATTTAAATTTGATGATTTATATAAAAAGAGTGCAACTTCAGACCGGTCGGGTGACTAGTGTCAATTTACACCAAACAAATCACAACCTGCCACGTAAGAAATGCAGTAAATTATAGCATAGACTCGTATACAGGTATTTTTTTTTTTTAACAGTTCTGATTTACCCCGACCCTCCGCTGCTCTCTCTCTCTCTCTCTCTCTCTCCATCCCTCCCTCCCTCCCTCCCCACCCACCCCTCCCGGGGGGTGGCTTGCTCTCCCCTTCAAGGATCGAGAGAGCTGTGAGCATCGACGAGAGGTGAGGGTATTTACATTTGAAGTCGAATCTTCCACCGAAATCCATGGGCTCTCAGGTTGTGTACAATGCCAAATTGAGTAGATGACTTGAGTTATGCAGTTACTTATTTTTATCAGCTAAATTTATGTCATTTTTTGAAGCCAAATCGTTTTTGTTTATTAAGGTTGGTGGATGGAATATTGTTTGAATTTTCTAGTTTCGTAAAGAAGTAATTGCCACCTGTTTATTTCTTGATTTAAGCTTTCAGAGTTCAGACTGTCAGTATTTCATTGAAATGGATATTGAGCAATATTGGTTTTAGGTATTTAAACAAAAAAAAAAGGATGAAAATAGCAGTTGCTTTGAGGAGAGAGAGGGACGAAAATCACTGAGGAGAGAGAGAGGAAGGGAGAAAATCACTGATGATGAATCTATTGTTGCATCTGCTGCTACTCCGCAAAATGCTCTGTTGCTTATGCGCTGTAGATTTGCTCCGGTAAAAGGCTGGTTGGTAGAGAAAGAAGAGGAGGAGAAGAAGAAGATGAAGAAGGTACAAGAAAGAGAGAAGGGAGAGGGGGGTCTAACTGGATGCACATCCACCGTAAATATGATAAGTTTACTGTGTGTTGGATTTTTACCGGTAATTGTAAATGAGAAATTCACACCCGACCGTTTTGAAGGTTTCCTGATACGAAAGGTTTTCCGACCGTTTTTAACATATTTAAAAAATAAAAAAATATATTAATATATTTAAAATTATTTTTTTAATCACTAAATAAAAAATAAAAAATAAAAATAACCAAGCAGTCAGATTGAAGTATCAAATAAAGTGGACAAAGTAAATTAATCTGATATAAAAAATAATTAATTTTTGCATCAGCCTACACATTACACACTATAATTTTATTTATTTATTTTTATTTATTTTTGTTATTAAATGTGTATTATATGGATGATGAATAAAAAAATATAAATTTTTCAAGAATAATAAAATAAAAAAAATAAAAAAAAATAAAAAACACATTAATATATAGTGTGTAGGCTTATGTATAGCAATGCTTATAAAAAATAGTTTACAGTTATATTTTATGAATTTTTAATTTTTTTTAATTTATATAAAAAAAATATTTATAATTTTAAAATTATATACAAGCCTCGCCAACTCCTTTCGATTAAAAAAAAAACAAAAAAACAAAGGTAAATCTTTGACCCATGAAAAAAATCATTCAATTCGGTAGCATGGCGTTCTGAGCAGCAGGAAAGTTCTCTGCCACAAGCACGGTGCCAAGTACGGCGCATGAGCACCTCGCTCATAGGGAGTGGGGCCTACCTAAACCAGGGTATGAAAGCCCGCACCCAGGTTTGAGAGGGGATCTTTGGATCTCGTCTAAACTCTCATTTCCTTCTCTGGAATATACCATACTGACTTGGACATATATCGGAGGCGTCACTCACCGCCCTGAGGCCTCTCCCTTGTGTGTCTTGCAGGTGTGGCACAGTGGGCAAGGGAAGTTGTCCAGAGTACAAAAGACGTCGTCAACAGAGCTTTTGTTGAGGAAATTACTGAATCCATAGCAATAAAGCGCAAGGAAAACATGAGCTACCTCCAGTACTTCTACCTCCATGACGTCCTTAGTGGCAAAAGCCCAAGTGCTGTCAGAATTGCAGGGCCACCAAACAGTACCATTTTCAACTTCGGGAACACAATGATTATGGATATTGATGCATTCGTGGGTATGAACTTTTCAACTTCAAAACTCGTGGGAAGAGCTCATTAAGCTAGCTAGGATTATATTCCATGGCTGCTCAAAACGAGTTAGCAACGCTTAAGTATGGTTATGAACTTTGCTTTCCTGCTAGGTAAGTATAATGGTAGAAGCGTCAGCATTCTTGGGAGAAATCCATGCATGAGTGCTTAATGACGCGAGACAAATGCATGCCCACTGTTTCAGGAATGCTCGTGGCTATGCATTGGCACATACAATGCTATCTTGTAGGGTTGGCACATACAATGCTAGAGATGCCCCTGTTGAATACCGTATTAATATATGAAATAATCTTTCCAATCTCCTACTATTCACCACACTCCACACTCCACCCTTTTTTTAATTTTTTTTTTAAATTTTTTTTATATGAATAGTGAATAAAAAAAAATTCAAAAAAAAAAATTAAAAAAAATATTAAAAAGCATGGAGTGTGGAGTGTGGGTGAATAGTAAGAAGTTGTGTAGCAAATCCCTTAATATATGTATGGCATTTAGAGCTAATTAACCCATATATGGTTTCGGGTTGCAACCACGGTTTTCTTCTGTTATAAGTGAAGACTATCAATAAAATTGAGATTCCGTCAAAAAATAAAAAATAAAACCCAAATATTTACAAAATCTAATCGTGCCGACCTAGTTTATTTTTATATTGCTATTTGATCATTGGGCATGCCTTGGAGTCTTATTTATTTCTTTATTTTTCGAATAATGTTGCTGTGAAAAATAGTCAAATCCTATTACATGTTTATGCCTTATCTACCACGTACATTTGAATTCACAACCCCAGTCCGTTTCTGTTCAAATTACTATTGCGTGAGCTCTATTCTTCATATATATTGTGCTTGATCAACTCTGATCTAGTAGAATTAAAATTTAGCTAATTTTATCAGTTGAGCCAACTTGTTAAGAAATTTGGGATTACACAAAAGCACTCAGGGATTGTGGTACTCACGCTTCAACTTTCATGAGTACTCGTGATAACAAGTACAAATAACACGTCTCATCATCATGTCCCTAGCTATCTCTTGCCTAGAAGAAATTCCCACTTCATAGTCGCACGCAAGCCAATTTGAAAATGACAGATCCTTACGTATAGTGTCTCAAAATCGATTAGAAAAATACTTTGCATCAGCCTCTGTTTTGGAATCAGCCATCACATACTCTATGTGGCATCTTCCTAACCACTAATTTCAAGTCATGAGAGAGAAAAAAAAAACAGTTAAACTCGAAGGTGTGCTACGCATTAGCCGTGAACAGGAGCTGATGCGTAGCACGGTTCAATCGATTAATACTACACGAAAAATAGGCATTTATGATAAATTTATTGCGATGAAAATAGACTCATTTTAATAAAAAATAATTGTTTTGATAAAAAATAACTGACTGCAAATAAGAAGCAGTACTTTTTTTGTAGTGTGTAAGTTTGTCAATCATGGATCATTCGGTGTAGAGATGGATTTGTGGCAACCTACCATATGTAACCTGAAAAATGAAATACAAAAGCAAAAAGGAAAAGAAAAGGTGTATATATATGGAGCCCTGGTTGTGAAGCAAGCATGCTAATCTTAGAATCATTTGAATCCACTGTCAAAAAAGAAAAGGTCATATGGACAAGATGGAACCTGAAAATGAAATTGGCCAAATTATAGCAAACCTTTATCCTTCTTCTTTCTTCCATTATTTTCCCTTTTCTTTTAACTTTCAAACCACCACACTTTATATATAAATACCAGGCAAGCACACGCGTATGATCGGTACTACTCATGCAGGCGTCTGATTCTCATATGTTTTAATAGGGGCATGTAAGCTATATATATTGATTAGCTAGATGTCATGTTCTCAGAGAAAGAAAGGAAGGCAAATGTGATGAAATCCAGTTCAAATTTGAGACTCACATGTGGAAACATGTGACCAACATATATTAATTGGAAAACGGACTCTTGATGATGAGGGATACTTATAATAGCTAGCTTTTTTAAAATTAGCATTTAGTTAAGTGATTAATTTAAGCACTTCTTGATCTTGCTTTTAGATGAGGTTTGGCACACATATATTTGTCAAAGTCTGATTACATCTTGCTGTTAAGCCAGCTTGACCAAGACGTGATAGTCATTTATTGGAAATGATTTGATCACTTAGCTGCTATCAGGATGTACTCAAATTTTATTGATAGTCCTCACTTTTGATGAAGGAAAATCGTAGTTATAACCAGACATCTGGGAGTTACAAATAAGCATAAAGACCCAACACCCAGGTATCAAAAACCAAAAGACCCAACCACAAACTAAGAAAACCAAAACATTACAAATCAAATAAAAAGAACAATCCTAAGAAACCAACGTGCAAGAAGAGGAATAGATCACACATATAAGAAGAATTACTCATGATTTGACTTGATCCACAAAAGAATCCCATGCTTGTAACTGTGAAACTGTCTATCATTTATTATCAAACTTGATGTCTCTGCAAGTCATGAAACTATGAAAGCATCTATTTCCTTATATTTGTTAAAAAATGCAAGTGCGATTCCACGAATCAGTTGAAATCTTATATATCAAGCCACTGGCCACTTGTCAGCTGTACCCTATAAATAACCTCTCATAGTCTTATTCCGCAGGCCAATATAGCTGAAAACTGATGCAAAATGACTTCTGATCTACTCACTCTATCCGTTACTCTTTATCTCATCCTCTTCTCCACTTCATTCCCCACCAGTTTTGGAGTGTTCTCACAGCAATCCCCCATAACCATGTATACAAAACGCATGGAGAAAATGACCCACTTGCACTTCTATTTCCATGACATCTTAGACGGCAAGAACCCAACTGCTGTTAGGATTATCCCGCCACCAAACAGGTCAGTTGGTGGCTTTGGTGCTACTTATATGATAGATGACCCATTGACTGAAGGACTAGAACCAGGTTCAAAGCTTGTGGGACGAGCTCAGGGAATGTATGCTTGGGCTTCTCAACATGACAGTGGGCTGCTTATGGTGATAAATTTCTCCTTTTTAGAAAGTATTTACAATGGGAGTGCCCTTAGCATTCTTGGGCGGAATCCTGTTCTTGATACGGTCAGAGAAATGCCAATTGTCGGAGGCAGTGGCGTTTTCCGATTTGCTCGGGGCTACGCTTTGGCAAAGACAGTAAGTTTCAGTCCAAAATCTGGGGATGCTGTGGTTGAATACAATGTATCCGTCTTGCATTTCTGAAAATTCCAGTTAGCTTGAAGCATTTATTGGAGTTCCCGTTCTTGTTCTGTTCTTCCGAGTCGTGCCCAGCCTAGAGGCGTTTTTTCAATCATCATATTCTGTAATTTCTCCAAGTCTAGAGTAAGCTAAATCAAGCAGCAAATGATTTAAGTACTTTTATTCCTAAACCCAAGTTCCTTTTGCGTGCGCGCGCGCGCGCGCGAGAGAGAGCATCCATATATTTCTTCAGAACACGGTTTCGGCCATAATATACAAAATATCAACTTATACATAGGAAACTAAAACCAATAAAAAAAACAACAGAATTTTTGGAACGGAGAATGAAGTTCTCGATTCCTTTCCGTCAGTATGCAGTCGCAGAAGACTGAAAACTTAACATCCCTTTATACACAGAAGAAAACGACAAGAGAGCATGAAGCAGTAGAAGAAACGGCACTTGCCAATGAAAAAGGAACAAGAAGGAAAAAACAGTCGGTCCCAACATGGCAACTAATCTCAGTGTCACCTTCTGAATCTCCAGGCTGATACCGAAAAGAGGGGCCCCTCGTTCCAGCAGATGACCAAACAGTCATTCTCATCTTTGATATTGTACCCATTATCACCATAGCTCTTCAAAAGTCTACTCACCTGCAACCTACTGTGATAGCTAAAAGGCACCCTCCCGAAACGGGCCGACTCAAGCCTCGCAATCCATTTCTCAAGTTTTTCGTGCCTCTCCTTTCTCTCTGCTCCCTCACATGCTATGATGTTTTTAATTTCCTCTCCAAAAAGTGTCTTCTCAATCTTTTGTCGCTCTATCGGTAATCTTGACACGGTAGACTCCAAACTATCAAAGAGAGCAGCATAGAAGTGCAATGCTCCAATAGCCCTCTCCATGAAAGTAAAACCATTGTGGTTTGCTTCCTGCTCAGTCACTACCATTAGTTTTGGGGAGAGCGCCCAAAGAGAATTTAGAAAGGCCCTCATTCTTGGGGAAGCACTTGGAGAATATGGGGATGATGTGGAGGCAGAATCAGGACTGGCCATGTACACATTGATCGGATCCTTCTCAAGGAACTCTCGTAAAGTCCTCTGATCCAGATGGAAAACTTTGGGCAGGCTGTTCGATAACGACGGAGAGTTCCTTAGGACTTCCTCATCAGCAGCCAAGAGAGAATGTAGTTGAAGTACAGAGCTGACAGCAAGTGCTTCTCCTGTCTTTACCCCTAAACTTTCAAGATCAAGATCCTCTAATTTGCTCAATATAGGAATGAATCGAAACGGGATGTCCAACCTTTCGGCTTCTACAGTCAACCGAAGAGCCATTTGCTCCAATACCTCTTTATGCTCATGAATTCCTGTAATTCTCAAATGGGGTGGGCCTTCTGGCCGTGCACTTATTGTCTGAAGAAAATCAATCCACTGGGCTGGTTCAAATGAATATAAGTCAATAATATGAACCATCTTTTCCCCCTCCATAGCTTCTATAATCGCTTGATTTGTGATCACATATGCAACCTTTAGGAAAGGACAGAGCTCGAAGAACAGTTTTTGAACAAAAACCTTCTCAGACAGAGATGATATTTTTGTTGAATTGAGGGCTTTATGCAGGCCAGGCCGTGAGGCTTTAAGCATCCTATCAGCAAGTGCCTCAGCGAAGTATGCAGCAATTCGCTGCATTGCATTGCCATCGGCAGAGGCAAGATGGGAACTATGCTCAAGGCCAATATCAGCATTCTCAATACTACCAGCAGCCACATGGTAAGCACAGGCTTGAAGAAGCCGTATCAAATACAAACCCGTCTCCTCAGTTTTCAGCTCCTTGAGCCGGGAGTATGGTGATCCTGGCCCAGGAGATAGTGACATCCATGGAAAGAGGGGTGAAGAATTTAAAGAAGATCCATCCTCTTGAAACGTTCCAGCCATAGACAACTACGAGCAAGTTCTGAGCAATTGGAATGGAAAATCTGAAGCATTTGAAAATAGCTAGAATGAGACTAAAGGGAATTAATATTAATGCTGGAATATTACACTGCACCTTTTGATTACTGGGAAAGCTGATGGGAAGAAGAATCAATGCTTTAGATTTTTTTAAAAGGTAATTAAAGAATGCTAATCAGAATCCATGTTTTATGGATGTATGTATGTATTAAAGGATCTTTTCCGAAAACAACAGATCAGATCAAGCCCGTAATCTTAATTCCTTTTTCCCATAATTTATTTCCAACATTCAGATAGCTGAACAGAGCATATTTGGATTTCGAATTACTTAAAGAATCATAATACAATTTCAAGAAAAAATGAACTTCTCCTTCCAATATCTTAACAGTATCCGAGATTGACCACGAAAAAGAATCACAAACTCAAATAAATTTTTTAGAGACAGAGGAACAGAAAACCAAATTTTCCGCTGACCATGGCAGAAAAGATAAATCACATATTGTTGCCTGCATTTTATGCTTCAAATGTTCTGAAGCTATATATCCAGCTCAACATAGTAAGCCAAAACTGCACCTGAAGTTACGGAAGAACAAAAAGTAGAAAGATGGACAAAACAAAACCAAATCGTTAACAAGCAAGGCCCACTCGATTGACACATAATTCCTTCTAGATACCATTATACTCCAAAAATGGAATTGGAAACCTCATTTATGTTATATTCCAACAATTTCATTTTCCCAGCAAACAAACCATGTCAGAATGCAAGAAAATTTCACGTAGTATACAAAAATCAAAGGCATCCTCCAGTGGGAAGGTGTATTATTTTCCAGAATTCATCAAAGGGATCAGACTCATGAAACAGAAACAGGAGAAATTACCAGAAAACGTTCCTCCTCGAGAACTGTTCAAGTACACCACCACCTTTAATTAAGTTCCCAACTGGGTTTTCAAATTGATCAAAAACCCAGAAAACCCCCGAGAAAATTTCAAAGTTTGCCGACTCACTCAATCTCTCAATCCATCATAGAGGGTATCAGATTTATGCAGGATTTTGATGCAAAGTGGGTATTGGAATTAAAGGTCATGTGTTGAAGGAATTTTCCACCATGGCTGCGTGTGACAAAACAAGAGGTTGTTTTTGTCGTCATCGATTTGTTTTTGCTTGGTAGAATCAGAGGAATATGGTATTTTCTGAAATACAGAGGTAACAGAACCTCGCTCTCTCCCACTCTCTCTCTCTCCCCCGTCTCTTTCTTTCTAGATTTTCTCTTTGAGTAACTTTGTTTGTTTCTCTCTCTAGGTTGAATTTTGTCAGTTTGCGAAGTGGATGGGAATAAGAGCTGGCCAAACTGGGTATCATTTTCAAGCACAGCACCAATCCAAAAATGCCTTAACAAAAGAAGACAGCATCCTTGTTTGTTGCTTAGTGGATAGTGGTGATTGCAAGGAAAGGCTTCCAAGTGCCTCCAAAACCACTGTTTGGATTCTTTTCGAAGCCAAAGACCATCGTGGGTACTTTCTTCTTGCATTTGGACAAAGAGAGACAGGCAGCTCTGTAAAATGCCAAAAAGTGGATGGAAGTATTAACTTTAGGTATGGAATACTTGGCTCCACTCCTTTAATACTTCTTTATCTTTTAAGGCCATTTGCTACCAAAACATGGCCCCAATTGAAGTTTTCCTTTTCTTTTCCTTTTCAATTTTTAAGTGGAAGGGCTATTTCTCATCTTATATTTTGCAAACTTAGATCACATATATATGTGACAAATTTTAAATGATACTCATATCAATGAGTATGATTAAGAATAACAAAATTTAAGATCGAGAATAATAATATTTTTTTTTTTATGAAGGATTTAGACATAAAGACTAACTCATGAGAGAAGATGTATCTTGAGGTTGCAATGATAAAATCCAAAATTTTAAAAATCTCTCGTTTCATATCATCATTACAATTTTTTTAAATTCTTACGCAAAATAAAATAAACAGTTCAACTTTTTCAAATTTTAAAATAAAAATAATATTAAAAAATATATTCTAATAATATTTTATTCAACTTTTAAACTTTAATCTCAACTCATCTTATCTTATCTCTGAAAACAAATGAGGTAAAATTTCAACAGAATTCTACATCATTAATTATAGTTAGAGGCTTGGAGCCACTAGGTTAGTACTTAAATATCTCTTATCTCATCTAATAAGTTTACTTAGTTAAATGGTTTATAATTGAATAAAAAACCAAAGCATCTTCCCTAAACATGAAACAACAATATATCATTAAACAATGAAGTGATTCATTTTTTTTTCTTTTGTTCTAATAAAAAACTAGGAGGTTATTAACAAATTGCTTGAATAAACGTGTGGGGAAACAATATTCGACCATAAAGTCATCATGTAATCATTACAATATTGTAAGGAACCTTTTGTTGGATTCTTAGAATCTTAGCCCATAGTTTCATGGTTTTCTTTATTTTTTTCTCTCTATGTTTGCGATCGTGGTTACAGCAAAACGGTTTCTCGGAATTACAGATGTGTCTTGAGTCTTCTGCAGTTTCTTCCTTATATACATTGGAAATATATATATATATATATATATATAATTTCTAGCTAAAATTTAAAATCCGGGAACCATTTGAATGAATCAAAGTATAAGCTTAGAATAATTTTCCAATAATGTTATTAGCCAAAAAACTTTATAAGACAGTCATTTCACATTTTTCCCCTTCTTATTAACATATCTTAATTCCAACATGTAAACCCAACGTCTAAAGCTCAATACTGGAGAAAACTGATGGGTCCAAATCTCTGTAAATGTCTCTGACTCTTTGCTGCCGCCCGAATCTTACCTTCACACCTCAAGTTTGATGAAAAATTGATATACTCTCTCTCTCTCTCTCTCTCTCTCTGTTTTTTCTTGGCTTTTCCTTCTCTCTCTCTTTGGGTCTGGTGTGGGGAATTTGTCAGTTTTAAGAAATGATTACAACAAAAAACAGGTCCAACTTGAGGCAGTAGGTGTTTCCAAGGTACAGATATCGTCATTGAAAGAGAAAGTTTATGTTGTAAACATAAGCAGTCGTTGATTCAGAGAGTATATCCTTAGATCAGCTTCTTACTTTAGAGATCAGCATATTGGCTTTTAGCAGTGAAAGATACATGGCTTCTTTGTCTTGTACGTAACATGAAAACTGCAATCGACCCTAACAATGCTTAGTGTGGGTGTTTTCAAGGAGACACCATTTTGTAGATTAGTGACCAGACATGGATTTTTGGGGAACAAAAACTTTGCTATGAAAAATCCTCTAAATTAAGGAAAGATTTATGGGTCAAGAACAAAATCATGGAGGACCCACAAATATATATTTGCGAGATTTTGTATGTGGATATTCTAACTTGATTTTAGGTGGATTTTTTCCGTATCCCAGCTAAATGTTGTTTGGGGTTCGAGAAACGAGCATTTGTTTGACAAGAAGATAAGGATTTGTAAAAGGGGATAATGAGTGGTGGTAATAATCGAACTGTAGTCTTATGCTTGATCTCTTTGTGGGGACATGGTCACGGGGTTGTAATTGTCGAAAAATAAGATAATTTCTGATGTCAAATCGAGATTTGGGACGTTTTGGGTGTGAGTTTTTGCTTGGAAATTGTCAAAAAGAAGAAAAGAAAAAGTGACCTTCCCATCGTAAACTTCTAACATCTTTGAGCTACACGCTTCATATAATTGAAGTTTCATCATATTTACAGAAAAATGAATATAACAGATAGTCTCGTTAATTATGGTGCTTTGGGTAATACTGTAATTTTTCTTCTATTTTTTAACTTTCCAAACATATGGTTGGAATTTTTGCTTTAGATCGTGAAGTATTACCAACTTCCTACATTAATTATGACATTCTTAATTTCTTCTTGTATCTTCATTTTTGTTTCGTTTCTTACAAGCTTCGTTTTGGATTTTCTGCTTGTAACCACCTTGTTTTTTTTTTTTTTTTTTTTTTTTTTTTTTTTTTTTTATATAAGATATTTATCTATTATAAATAAAAATTTAAAAGAAATAATTCGAGCTCGAATGATGGTACTGATGAGCTATTTTAGGCTATTCGAAGTGTTTGGTGCTGTTTTCAAAAGCCCACGTAAAAGGGAAATGGTCTTCAACGGGCCCACGTTCTGTCCAAAACTGAAGCCCATGCAAACCCATCTAAACTGAAGGGATCCCCATGCAAACCGAGCAGGTTAAAACCCCTGGTTTTGCATTTATCTCGACGAAAAAAAGCATAGTATAACTTCCCAATTACAAGTCAAAGACAATATCTCCATGATTTAAGATTTATTATGTTATTATCAAAGGTACGTGATCTGATTGATATAAACTTCTAGCTTCCAAAATGGAGGCTTTGGAATCGAAACTCTCGTTCTCCAAATATATTAAAAAAAAAAATTTTGTTATGTTATTATCCAAATGAAAGAGAGAATGCTTTAAAATATTTATTGAGTATTTAGTGCGAATAATTCACATAAAAAACAATAAATACTATAAAATAAACAAAAATGTGACAAAGACACCAGTGACCAATAGAGCCAACAGTCTTAAGGAAATTAACTCCACATGTGAAATTCGGCCCAAATTCATGCACTCCTTATCTTCCACATGTATAGGATCCTTAGCCACATTCTTGTCCTTCACCTAACAAAAGCCATAACCTAAAGTTTTCTCTGTATCTTCCAACCAAATCAGACTAAAAAAACAGAACCAGAGAATTTAGAGCTATCAAGCATGCAAATGGCTCTCAAACTGGGATCTCCTCGTTCATCTGCTTCTTCCTGGGTATTGAAAACTTCCATCCTACTCATTTTCTTTCTCTCTTCTTCCTCTCCTTGCTTTTCATGGTCTTTGCCTCCTTCCATTGTCAACTCTACTAAACAACACCGTCATCATACTTTCATCTCCGACTTTCGTGTACTAACGAGAAGAATATTATCCGAGTGTCCTGACCCAAACCCTTTTCTCCAAATAAATGTTACTCCCAATTCCAACCTTGCGGATGAAGAGAACGTGACAGTCACGGTTAGTGGAGTTTTTGTTCCTCAGAAGGACGATTGGGTTGCCATGATTTCACCTGTCAAGTATTCAAAGTAAGAGTTAATGCATACACACACACACATATATGATATATATATATATATAGATATTATTCAAAGTTGAATTATTTTGTATATACGTTTTCATGCATGTAATTATTATTTCTATTCTATCAAATGTACGTCAATGGCTCATGTTTCTGTTTTCTTCCCTCTCCCTCTTCGATACAAATTAATGCTGCAGCGACGTTTCGAAGTGTCCTGCAAATGAGCTTCTTTATGCAGAGACCGGTGATCTGAGCAAACTTCCGCTGCTGTGCCATTATCCCGTGAAGGTACGTACTACTGAACAAATTAAGACGACAAAACATGCTTGTCAAAATCAACGTAGAGATATTTAAAACGTGCGTATCATGCCAGCTGTCAACTAATTAACGCTCATACATGAGTTTGCGGACCTTTTTTTTTTTTTTTTTTTTCTAAAATATATTTTGGAAAATATGTATTGTTTGGTAATTTCGTATATATGCTTCTCCAGGTTTAGATCTATAGTATTATCATTTTCTCACTAAATTAATCAGGATATTTTCTCTAATTAATTCTTTTTTCTGAATTTATAATTGGAACAATCGAATTTATTATTTTCTTCTTTTATATATATATATTCCTTATATATATTATATTACTTTAGAAAAAATTAACCATGTAAAATAGCTTATAATTAATAGTTACACGAATTAACTAGCTAGCTAGCTGTTATCATGGTATGCACGTTAAGGCCGGCTTAAGGTCAAACCATATTAAATTCTTCGCATTCTTTTCTAAATATTCTTGATCAATTCTCTAATTATATGCTTTATAATAAATTAAAATTAATATATTAATTAAATGCTAGCTGTAGCTAGCTAGCTCAATCAGGTTTTCGTTGATCTCATCTATTTTTCTTTAATTTCCCGCGGTCTCAGTTTATGATCATGCATGCTTACCATTATCATCTTGTAGTACTATTCATATATAAATATATATATATATATATTATATATCGATCGTTATCGATCGCACTATGATATAAATATATATATTATATCCGAAACTCAAATTAAAGATTTTGGAGAGGGCCGGGTGCCAAAATAAGGGATTAAATACCTACATTTTTAAGAAATTAGAATAAATTGTTTAATTACCAAAAATATATTTTAACCAGTATTTGACTAAATTAGATGCTTTCAATGCTGTGGGAGGCCATGAGCTATATATATATAAATATATATATTTATATAAATATTATATGTGGCACTACGCGCGCAGTCTGCCATGCATGGTCCCAGACTCCCCATAGCCCACGGGGACCATGGAATTAAAAATAGTCAATTAAAGACATATATAAATATATATAAATTTATATATATATATATATATATCATAGCATCATGATCAGGCCGAGTACTTCATCAAAATTAAGAATCTTAATCCGCGTGTATATAGCAAGTAGCATGTACGTAATTAATATCATAAATGTCAATGAAATTTAATTTTGCAAGGTATTGATCAATATTAAGTTTTGGGATGAATTAGTTGAACAAATGGAATTAATTAAGTTATAACTTGGACCACGTACTAAGCCTAATTATCTGCATAATTAAGGCAGCCTCACTTTTTTTCCTTGGGTTTTGGGTATGAGCTTAATTAGCTAGCAGCTAGGTTAGTCACGCGCGTCTGTGGCAGCTTAATTATAGCTAGCTAGCTAATTAAATTTATAATCACCTAATTATGGCACTAAAAATGACCGGCCTAGTTATAACATATAGTCAATTTGCATATTAATTTGTTTTTCTTTTCAGATTAAAATCATATTTTTCCATTTTTTATGCATGGCATAAAATAATCTGGTTCTATTAATTAACAGGACTATTAAATTATGAATATTGCATACAGTGCCCACAAGGAAAAATAAAAGAAAAATTATATGGCATACAGTCATTAATTTGTCATAAGTTTTATAACTGTTATGGACGTAACGTCCCCATGCAATCACCTGTAATCAAAGAGAGACGAGTCTTGGGGTTCGTGGAAATGCCCATGCTATTTGTAGGCCGTATTCTGGACTTAGGGCTTCATGAAGTTAGGCTTGGTCTTAGGCCCATGCTGTGGCCCAGCGGGCCCCCCAAGAAGATGAGGGAGGGGATTACCTCTTCCAATAACATTAATATGGTTGTCAGTAACAATAATTCGAAGCGATCTAGACAATATTTCTAATTAACTCTATTTGAATTTACGCTAATGAAAATATGATCAGTGGAAAGATTAATCTCAGAATGCTAATATATAAAAAGGATGGTGAATAGCATGATCATGTAATTCTCTTTTTAAATTGATATAATATTGCATGCATATAAATATATATATATATATGTATATATGCAGGCGCAGTACATGAGCAACGACCCAGACTATATCAACTGCACAAAGAAGGAATGCAAGAAATATAAGCATGGGAAATGCGTAGAAAGCACTTGCAGTGGTTCCTTGAGGTTTCACGTCATTAATATCAGAACAGACATTGAGTTCGTGTTCTTTGCTGGTGGATTCGAGACACCTTGTGTTTTAACCAGGTCAAACCCACTCAATTTTGCTAATCCAAACCAGCCTTTATATGGACATCTTTCAAGCATAGACTCAACCGGAACCTCAGTAAGCAATTAAGCAACATATTTATTTACACTGAAAAAAACAAACATCGATCGAGCTGGTTATAAACACTAGCTAGTATGGTGGTGCAGATGAGATTAACATGGGTTAGTGGCGATAAGGCCCCACAACAAGTACAATATGGGCATGGAAAAGCACAGATATCACAAGTTACAACATTTTCACAAGATGATATGAAGAGTGAGTTACCCTAACCATCACAATTTCTTTATTCTCACATATGATGTCAATTCTTATAAATGATGAAATTTATGTCTTTTCAATATGTTAAGCTGCTTTATTTTAAGATGATTGATTGCTTAACATGATATAAATCTTGGCTTTAATTAAATATTTTACGTGTCGAACCAATTCAAAGGGATCAGCTTGTAACATGAATTATTTTACATCTTCTGCTTAATACTTGCTGCTTAATGGTGAAATGGGTAGGTTCTGCTGTACCAAGTCCAGCCAAGGACTTCGGGTGGCATGACCCAGGATTCATTCATTCAGCGGTGATGACTGGCCTTCGGCCTTCAACCACCTTCTCCTACAGATATGGAAGGTATAACATCTAAAAATATTCGCTGTTAATGTTTCAGATTATTTTCTGTTTAAAACACAGATCTGCACTTTCTGCATGTAACCGATCAGAAAACAGAGGAGAGTGAACTTAGACTACATGTGCCATGGCTCTATATATGAACTTCATAACACTCTACTTTTTTCATTTTATTTTTTATTTTTTTTTTATTTATCGTAGTATTAAAATGACATCTGACGGAACAGAAAATTGAATTTGGTGGTAAATATTTTTAAAAATGGGAAAAAATAATTTTATATAATTTACCTTATAAAAACACCACAAAATTTTAGTTTTGATAGTTTTTGAAATTAAGCAAAGCATAACAATGCGATTTTTTTTTTTTTTTTCCTTCTGGTTATACATAGTGATTCCGTTGGCTGGAGTGATCAATTCCAGTTCAAGACTCCGCCTGCTGGAGGATCAGATGAACTGAATTTTCTCGTATATGCTGACATGGGAAAGGCTCCTCTTGATGCTTCTGTTGAACACTACATACAAGTAAGGGGCCTTTTATTAACAAGGATTGATATGGTACATCAAAAACTGCACTCAGGAGATAATTTGGCAGATTTTCACCACTTCCTTGTTGTGGACACAAGATTCAAGGAATCCAAAGCCTCTGCTTCAAGGAATATATTTTCCAGCAATATACAATCACCAATATATATATATATATATATTTATATATAGTAGTTTCAGTGATGCAAGTGATCTCTAGTAGTTCCAAAATCTCAACTTTTCTACTTTTCATTTGCAAGTGAATTAAATTAAAGAAAATATAAACTGATACAACTGGGATGTAACGCCGGTACTTTCGATTATTTATAGCCAGGATCCCTCGCAGTGATTGGTGCTTTGACTGACGAAGTAAATTCTGGAAAATTTGACTCCATCTTTCATATTGGAGACCTGAGTTACGCCACTGGATTCTTGGTTGAATGGGATTTTTTTCTTCAACTTATAAGCCCAGTTGCTTCCCAAGTCTCTTACATGACTGCTGTTGGAAACCACGAAAGGTAGAATTTTTTTTTTTTCTCGATCCAGTTTTCTTCAAATTATTTGCTGTTATTAATGCAGATACTTGCATAATGTTCAGTTGAAATAGTAATGACTGATTCTTTTCTCTGTAATTTTCAGGGATTATCCAGACTCAGGGTCAGTATATATTACTACTGATTCAGGTGGAGAATGCGGAGTTCCTTATGAGGCTTATTTTCCAATGCCAACCCAAGCAAAGGATAAGCCATGGTATTCCATAGAACAAGCGAGCGTTCATTTCACAATAATTTCAACCGAGCATGACTGGTCAGAAAATTCTGAGCAGTATGAATGGATGAGAAACGATATGGCCTCCATTGATCGATCAAAAACTCCTTGGTTAATTTTTATGGGGTAGGTAAACTTTCTGGGCAACTTTTATCATTAAGTTCTCTCATTTTAATTGCAAAGTAAATTTTCCAGTGGTAAATTAGCATAAAAATTTTCCAATGCAGGCACAGACCCATGTATACTTCAACCGATGGAATCTTTAGCGTGGATAAGAAATTTGTGGAAGCTGTAGAACCATTACTACTTGAAAACAAGGTAAGCTTCTATGGCTTGATGAATCATTATCAGTTTGTAATTCATCTTTGGTTGGATTGTAACACATGCAGTGTTATGAACACGTACAATATCCAGGTTGATCTGGCTCTCTTTGGGCACGTTCACAATTATGAGAGAAGTTGTGCAATTTATGATGGAAAATGCAAGGCCATGCCTACAACAGATGAAAATGGCGGCGCCACTTATGACAACAGCAATTACAGTGCCCCAGTGCAGGCAGTTATTGGCATGGCCGGATTCACCTTGGACAAGTTCACAAACGATGTAAGTAGCTAGATCCCCATCTGATCTCCCTCTTTTCTCAAGCATGTTCTTTGCATAGCCATAGGCTGTACTACTTTTGAGATCATTAATTTTGTTGGATTTGGACAGGGGAACAGTTGGAGTTTACGCAGGATTTCTAAATTTGGGTATGTTAGAGGGCACGCAACAAGGGAAGAGATCAGCTTCGAGGTTTGTATGCTCAAAGTTCATAGCAATTCGCTAGCCTCAGAAACAAAACTTGGTATTGATTCATCAATGTTGCATGCAGTTTGTGAATGCAGCCACGATGGAAGTTGAGGACAGATTCCGCATTCTTAAAAGGCAAAGTGCCGAATATGTAGATGTCTCGCAAATTACGACTGGCTTCGCGGGGATAGCGGCAGACGAGGTTGAGAGAGACAGAGACATAGACAGATCAGAGTTGTAGTACCTTTTTCTTTCTGTCTAATCTCTGATCTCCATCTCATACTTTAAGTGCAATAAAACAAAAGACTCCTAATCACTGGTGGGAATTCATGAATATGAGCTGATAAACAATGTGGACCCTTGCATGCAGTAGTTGCTGTAATAATTCCCAATCACATTATTTGAATGCATATTAATCTAATAAGAAAGGACTCAGCTCCTTTAAATTATTATTCATTTCTGTACTAATTAATACGGTATATATATTATGATCAAGACTATTATGGGAAGATATTGCAAGTTTTGATTAAGATTATTATTTTCCAAGGATTTAGAGCAGAAGTTGCTTTTCAAGCACAATATTGCATTTCATGAAAATGGGTATAATTATGGCCAAATTAGTCAAATTGGAAAACAAATTAATGCTTTGGAGCAAAATGCTCATGTAGAAAGACAAATTGGACAGTTAGTGGCCAGCCATTAGTACAAGATCAAGACAATAAAATAAAATAAAATTCAAGAATATATAATACAGTCTCGTTTGTTTTCGCAGATGAGATGAGATTAGATGAGTTGAGATTAAAGTTAAAAAATTGAATAAAACATTATTAGAATATATTTTTTTAATATTATTTTTATTTTAAGATTTGAAAAAATTGAATTATTTATTTTATTTTGTATTAGAATTCAAAAAAATTGTA
Source organism: Pterocarya stenoptera (assembly GCA_003123785.1). Classification (NCBI taxonomy): domain Eukaryota; kingdom Viridiplantae; phylum Streptophyta; class Magnoliopsida; order Fagales; family Juglandaceae; genus Pterocarya; species Pterocarya stenoptera. Next base: position 128,319 of record QEOT01001141.1, read on the forward strand.
ATAATTAAATGAGATGAGTTGAGATGTTTTCTGAAAACAAACGAGATTTCAAAATATTCTTTCATTCTTCTCTGATTAATGAAGTTGGCTGGTACTTCAAGTGCCTTGAAAATTTTCTTTTTCTTTCTCATTATCTGTGTACGTTATTTTTTTTCTTTATTATTATTATTATTATTATTATTTATCATTGTTGTAATCTTTAAAGTATTTATACATGAACAAAAAAGGAGTTCATCAACGTATAGTATACGTAGCTTTAACTATGCGTGCGTCACTTTGACGGTATAGCTGACAATTCAGGGTAAAAAGGTGTGCTTATTATTATATGTTAATGAAAACGTTCGGATGCGAAATTTTGGAATTATATTGTAATATAATTTCTCTGTTTACATCGTAGCTTGGAGATTTATAAATATTTTTTCTTCACATCATGAATTATATATTAATGCTACATTTTTGTCATGAGAAGTGCTCCGTTACAAATTTTTTTTTATAAATATAAATTTTCAAATTAACGTAATTTTATATGATACGAAGTTATATTTATTTTACAATTTAATATACCAATATCACATCAAATCATGTGAAGACAGAAATGGACAGTTAGCAACCTCAATAGTATCAACGCAACCAAGTTAATTAACCAACGATGTTACGACAAGAAACCAAAGCGTCCTACGTAGCATCGGCGTGATTACAAGGCATCGATCCTATATAGCTGCATATTCTCCACATATATTGGATCCTTTCACACATTATTGTTTCCCAACCCTAAAGTTTGATCTTCTCTATCATTCTCATAAATCATCTCTCAACGGCCAACACTACTGAAAAAAAAACTTTCTTTGCTGCCAAACACTACTACTTCTAATTTTCTCCTGGCCTGCCGGTATAGTTATTAGTTCTCTGATGGAACCTTTGATCAGTTCTTCATCAAGGGTTTCCTGCAGACTCTTAATCATGATATTGTTCATAATTATGTTTCTTGTCTCCTCTTCTTCTTGTTT
>QEOT01001141.1:129427-145730 GCA_003123785.1 Pterocarya stenoptera
TTCTCTGATGGAACCTTTGATCAGTTCTTCATCAAGGGTTTCCTGCAGACTCTTAATCATGATATTGTTCATAATTATGTTTCTTGTCTCCTCTTCTTCTTGTTTATCGTCGTCCTTGCATCCTATGTACATCAACTCAACGGCCATGCACCGAAACCACACAGCAATATCAGAGTTTCGGCTATTAAACAGAAGAACATTAGCCCAATGCCCCAACACTAGCCCTTTCCTGCAAATTAATGTCAGTTCGATTTCCAACCTTTCTGATGAACAATATCTCACGGTTACTGTTACCGGAGTTTCGACTCCGTCGGAGAATGATTGGGTCGCCATGATCTCACCTTCTCATGCTAGGTACTATTGATTAATATATAAATCAATTCCTAGCTCGATCTATGATTTTTTATGTTTTAATTTGCCTTAAATTTTCTATTTGATTCTGATGATGATCTTTCTCTACATAATATGCAGTGTCGAAAGTTGTCCATTCAATGGGGGTTTCTATTTTCAAACTGGTGATCTTAGCAGTCTTCCTCTACTCTGTCATTATCCTGTCAAGGTACGTAATTAAACTTGATGATGATCGTAACCAATCAAATTATGATATATTTTGATTTGTTTCTTCGAGGATTAATTATTTTAATTATATATATATGTATTACTGAAATTCAAATTATAAAATGAAGGGAGGGAGCAGCATCATTAGCATGCCTTATCTATACATGAATTGTATATTATGGAGCGGGACGTGCCCTCAAGTTTGGTGTGACTTCATATAAAATATCTGAAGTTTTATTAAAATGTGATTTTGTATTTTCACTGAATGGAAACGTGTCCAGGTTTGTTTTCCAAATATATATTCTCTTTATGGCAATATATTTAGAGCATTGGCCATGCAGTTTACACGATTAATGTTTTTTTGTATATGGAGAAAAATCAATTAATTTTATAACAAAATAAATTAATTATATGTGTGTGTGTGAATATTAATTATGGGAGGGTAGTTGGGGCGCCCCATATACAGTAGTGGAGCCGAAACTGCATAACTCATTAGACGGTGGCCACATTCATAACGAAGTCATGACGTTCAATTCACGCATGACAAAGTAAGCTAGGGTGGCTGTGGCTGTTTCCAATGTGTGGACTTCACGCATTTAGCTTATCATATATCATCTGGGCCATGTCTCCAATTGTTTCTTGATAGGAAAATTATATACACCATACTATCAATTTATTTTTATCTTATTAAGTATGATATGACATATTTATCATCATTAAATAATTATTTATTGCATACTTCTTTATTATCTCATAGTAATGAATGTGCCACATATTACTTAATATGATCAAAATAGGATGAGAGTATAGTGTATATCATTACTCTTTTGGATAACATCTCTGATCCTGATTTGGATACTGAAATGATAAGAGATGGATGGAAATGATTTATAAATAATAGTGAAATATTTGAGTTGTAATCAGATGAGTTAGAAATTGTTTGAATTAAAACATTTTGTGGGATTTTGAAAAATGAGATAGAAAACGTTGAATAAAAATATTATAAAATTAAAATCTTGTTATAATATTATTTTTTAATATTATTTTTATTTTGAGATTTAAAAAATTTGAATTATTTTTGTGTTTTGTATCGAAGTTTGAAAAAACAAATATTAGGTAAGAGAACTGTTACAGACACAAATAGATTACACAAAAGAGATTACACAAAAATAAACCTAATATTTATCTATAATTAGAAAGAGATTATAATATCATAATTTTATTTAGAAAGGACATAAGGATGGAGATTTGAATCTCATCTTTGAGTTATTTTTTATATTTTAATTAAAGTTTATAGCGGCAAAATAATAGACAAATGAAGTAGATTTTATGTCATTTACGGTTACTTATCCGATCCGAATAATTTTTATATATAGATAATATTAAATACTCAATAAATATTATAAAATTCAAATTATTGAATACTTCGTACGTGTATATATATCCCTTTATCCAAAAATTCTAAGACTTTGTTTGAATAGAGAGATGCTTCTATCTCGTCTTATCTTATCTCCGTATCCAAAGACGTTCAAACCATACAAACACTTTTCAATTTCAAATCTTTTAACTTTTCATCTAATCATTACCTAATGAGAAATACCTTAGCCACGATTATACAAAAGTAAATCCACAAATTGACGTGACTTAATGCAGTACGTCAGATTGTAAAGTTACTTTTAATGGAAAATTGATCTAATGCATCATGTGAAGCCACATCAGTTTGTAGGTTTACTTTTGTGTAATCTCTTTATGTCTGCAACAGTTCTCATATATATATATATATATATATATAAAAGGGGTCCAATAACAAATAAATGTAAAGAATTTGTTTGTCTTATAACTAAAAGTATTTACTTATCATCTCAACGGGCAAGAAATTAAGCCTAATTGAATTTCTTTTCCCTTGTATTGCTTCTTTTATTCATGTCATTAGCTGGTTGTGTGAAAACGCATGCATATATGCTGCATGCGCGCAGGCAATGTACATGAGAAAAGATGGCGACTATCTAAGTTGCAAGAAGAAGGAATGCAAGAAATACAGAAAGGGCGTATGTTTATCCTACACTTGCAGTGGTACTTTAACATTTCATGTTATCAACATCAGAACCGACATCGAATTCGTATTGTTTGGTGGAGGATTTCAGACTCCTTGTGTTTTAACCAAGTCCAGACCTATCAATTTTGCCAATCCAAACCAGCCTTTGTATGGACATATCTCAAGCATAGATTCAACTGGAACATCGGTACGTACGTTAATATTAACTAAGCACCATGCATATATATCATGTTTATATATATATGGATTTAAAAAAAAAAAACTTAGAAAAATCAAACACAATAATGTTGGTTGATATTCTCATTAATCTTCACAATATGACTTAATTACATGATGAGTACTACTTATATTGCAGATGAGAGTAACATGGGTAAGTGGGGATAAGAAACCTCAACAAGTACGATATGGAAATGGAAAAACGCAGACATCTGTAGTTACTACATTCTCACAAGCTAATATGTGCAGTGAGTGTCGAGTCCCTACTTTTGTTTCCACTTCTGGCCACAAACATTAGGATTAATGTGTGTGTGTGTGTGTAATTATGTGCCTAGCTAGCTCTTTTCTTTCCTCTATCTTCTACTTAGATTTTGCTGGTTTGTTGTGAAATTGACATGATTAGGCTCAGCTTTAGAGAGTCCAGCCAAGGACTTCGGGTGGCATGATCCTGGGTTCATTCATTCCGCAGTCATGACAGGACTTAAGCCCTCAAGCACCTTCTCTTACAGATATGGGAGGTTTGGACATCCAGCTTCTTTTTTCCAACACCTACTATATAATAATTTTATGAAGTAAAATGCTATATATTCTTCACCATTTTTAAAACATTAATACTGCATGCAGCGACTCAGCTGGTTGGAGTAAACAAACCCAATTCCGAACTCCACCTGCTGGTGGATCAGATGAAGTCAAATTTTTAGCATTTGGCGATATGGGAAAGGCTCCTCGGGATGCTTCTGCCGAGCATTACATTCAGGTAGTAGGAGGACTTAACCTTCAAGTTTTGCTAGTTGTTTAGAACCAAGCTATGTATTGAGTATTATACAAATTATAACAGCTGATGATCATGTACTAATTAACCAGGTTAATTTCTAATTTTGTGATTTGTAGCCGGGATCCCTCTCAGTGATTAAAGCCATGGCCGATGAAGTAGATTCTAACCAGATAGACTCGATCTTCCACATTGGAGATATAAGCTATGCCACTGGCTTTTTAGTTGAATGGGATTTCTTTCTTCACCAAATAAGCCCTGTGGCATCAAGAGTTTCTTACATGACGGCAATTGGAAACCATGAGAGGTAGCTCTTTCACCTATATACTTGAATTATAATCTGTTAATGGGAGTTATGCTTGACAAAGTTGTGTGAAATCTCTTGAAGTGCTCAAAAATTAGAAGGCAAACTGATAAAATCTCGCTTTTTAAGATCTTAAACCTTTACAAAAACATATAACGGAGGCAAACATTCCTATGTCCATTTTCTGTCCTAGCTGTGAGCATTTTGCTGATATATGTGCACATTCCTTTCTTTATCAGGGACTATATAGACTCAGGATCAATATATATTACTCCGGACTCAGGAGGTGAATGTGGAATTCCTTATGAAACTTACTTTCCCATGCCAACACCAGCAAAGGATAAGCCATGGTATTCCATAGAACAAGCTAGTGTTCACTTCACAGTGATGTCTACTGAGCATGATTGGTCAGAAAATTCTGAGCAGGTTTGATGAACAAAATACTGTCTCCCATTTTTATTTCACAATCAAATTTCATATCACCTTCTTACATATATATATATATATATATATGCAATTCTTTCAGTATGGGTGGATGAAAAAGGATCTGGCTTCCGTGGATCGATCAAAAACTCCTTGGTTAATTTTCACAGGGTAAGTACTGAATCTTACATATATTAAGAGTTCTGAGTTTCTTCAGATTAATAGATTATGGTTGTCTGCATGTTCTCTGCAGGCATGTGCTTGTTTAATATATATAGTATATACTCTAGCTGTTGCCCTCTTGACTTGAAATGTGTATATACCATTAATCTGTTTTCAGATCTTGTTAATATCTATGTTTTTATGCATATGCTCCAAATTTCCGAAATTACAATAAACTGTAAGATCTGCAAATTGCAGGCATAGACCAATGTATTCTTCCTCAAACAGTATATTTAGCGTCGATCCAGAATTTATCAAGATGGTAGAACCATTACTGTTACAAAACAAAGTAAGTTGCTTCTGAACTAACTGGTTATCCCATCTTCGATACGAAATATATTCTTCTCTAGCTTTACAAAGTATGAACTTGGCCACTTTTGGTTGCTTTTAAACAGGTTGATCTGGTTCTCTTTGGCCATGTTCATAATTATGAGAGAACCTGCTCAGTTTACCAAAATAATTGCATGGCCATGCCTAAAAAGGATAGAAATGGGATTGATACATATGATCACAGCAATTATAGTGCCCCACTGCATGCAGTTATTGGTATGGCTGGCTTTTCCTTGGACAAGTTCCCAAATGATGTAAGTAATTCTCAGACTCTCTGTCCCCCACTCCTCCCCGCCCTCTCAAAACACACGCGTATACAATGATGCACATATTTGTCAATTGTCATGTGAATTTCGTCATGTACATTGGCTCAGGTGGAAATCTGGAGTTTATCAAGGATTTCCCAGTTTGGTTATTTTAGAGGGCATGCAACAAAAAAAGAGTTAAAGTTAGAGGTCAGTATCCTGCACTTCTAGCTGCAAGAATCTACCTTCATGCGCACATGCAAGTACTTGTCTCACTCATTTCCTTCACTTTTGCAGTTTGTAAATTCAGATACAAAGAAAGTTGAGGACAACTTTCGCATCATTAAAGCATAAGGTTCCTCGTGAAAGATTTGGGATCACAGAGATAGATGAATTACCGCCTCACCAAATGATCTTTGGAGCATCTCTTTTGTACATTTACTTCTGTAATAAATCTTTGGCTTTTGAGCAAATATAACGTGTTTCTTTTTCTTTATAGCGCCATTTTGTAATTAGGCATGGCAAGGCCAAGCCATACATGCACCATTTGGCTCGTTCTTTTATAGTCCTTACCAAAGAAAAAATAATGCAATATCATAGTACTTAGTGGAAATTATTGACATTATGCTCATTTAAAAAAAGAAAGAAAAAGAATAAAGAAATTCATTGAGAATATAGTGGAATAGAAGATACAAAGAGTGTATGCTTAGACAAAAATATGTCACAACCTATAGAATGTTTTGCAGCTAGAGTAGAAGAAATGCGCAGAAGCAATTAATCTTTTCCTACTTGAAAGCTATGGCAACAAAACTCTGCTATGAAACCAGATAAATCTTTTTGAGAAGTATTATAAGTTACAAAAAGATCTTATAAAAGCACAACTCAAACTGATGTGATTAGATATAATATGTTAAATTTACTTTACAGTAAACAGAACTTCACAATCTCTGTATCACAATAAGCTACATTTGTTCATGAGTTTTACTTTTGTAAATTCACTTCATAAACCGAACATTTCTCAATCATTTTATGTTGATGTCTCAAACTTTTTTTTTCTGACTTTTTCTTATTTACCTTCTCTTTATCTAGAGACAAATATGCGAGCCTCATTGGTTTTAGAATCTTGCCCTTCATCCTGATGGTTAGAGGCTTCTATTTTTATCAAATGATGGTTATAAGGTTGATTATGCCATCAAGCTGTAACAAGAGTGATATTGATTATACAACAAACTTAGAGAATAAGATTCATTGGCATATGTTTTCTGAACATTTCAATAGAAAATGTGAAATAACGTCCAAGTCCTAACATTTAAACAGAACACTGCTCAACATAAGAAACTCTTCAACAAACCCTACACAGTACACAATCTATCTCTTATTTACATTGCATATTGCAAAATCTCCTCAAAGTTTGAAGCGGATTGCTTTGCTTCATGAAATCAACCTTCAGGACCCATGAAGCCTTGTTAGTTCAAGGGGATTAAAACACTCAGTTGCCCCAGACTAAGTCGAATATATTCTTACTAGCAGCTAAATTGATCACATCTTTACTCTGCCTGCTAAGCATCTCCTCTTGTGCACTTTGGTCGCCCTCCTAGTCAAAACAGAGTGTTGATGCCAGAATGAGTAGAATTAAGTAAAATAAAAAAGCACCCATTCAACTTGCTCATATAAATTTTGAACCAAGGAAAATGGAACTAACAAGAAGAGAGTAGGCACGGGCAAGAGATAGAAGTGTTGGGTACAAATCCAAAACAGCAATGGCGACATCCTCTGTAACCTGTGGGACCTGCATTTACAAGTTAAGGAATATTTATGGAATTAATCACCTGATTGTGACAGAAAAATTGAATAGTACTATGAACAGTACTAAAATATGTATTGTCCGTGATTTGCTTTGTGTTTCCTTCTGTCCACCTATCATTTTTCTTGTTTAAATTCAAGTTGTATTTGGGATATGTGCTTAGGGACTTGTAGATGAATGAACCTGGGATGCAACAGGCATGAATCAAATTTATCACTTTTCTATGGTTCTCGTATTGCTAAAATCTCAGAACAAATTTTGGTTCCAATATGTTAAGGACAAGAACTCCAGAAATAGAAAGACCAAGATCTAAGGACAATTTCACACCTCTAAGCACAAGTCCACATTTTATTATACCTGCATGAGTTGAATTGCAAACACATCGCTGACTGTAACTTTATCCAGGTCTTGGCACCTTTTGACAAATTCATCATAAGGAGGGCATACTCCTGCGCCCTTAGTGCAGTCCTCAGGCAACACTGATTTATAGTAGTGAGATATTGCTTGGGTAAGATAACCATACTTCTTTAGAGTATCAGCCAAACCAGTTGTTCTCTGCACATCAAAACCCTCCAGAATCTCTGTAGTAAAACAACTGCAAGGCACAGTATTAAAAACTTGAAGACAGATCAGAAACTAATTCTTCAACATCAATGACAGACAAAAAACAAAAACATTATAAAGTTAAAATATTATTAGAATATATTTTTTTAATATTATTTTTGTTTTGAGATTTGAAAAAGTCGAATTCTTTTTTATTTTTCGTTTGAAAGTTTGGGAAAGTTGTAATGATTAGTTTGAAAGTGTTTAAGTTTGAATGATGTTTGGGAAGTAAATAAGATGGGATGTGATGAGATGAGATGATATGAGATGGGATGAGATGGAAATTGTTTCCAAACATCCCCACTCAACTGCCATTACATATTATGCGGTAATTAAAAACTTGCAACACAGACTGTGTAAGTAAACTGCACGTTCAGCTTTGAAATTCTGAAAAACAATAGTGGATTAAGAAAACAAATTGCTTAAATACAACCCCAGTATATTTAATAGGCCAACCATGTATTCATAAACACACTCACACATATTCTGGTTAAAAGAAATCTAAATCCTATAAATACTTTCAGAAAATCGCTTACGCTGTTTTAATGCTTTCGGCAGCTTCGGAAGAATTTGGGTCACCCTCCACAAGATATATCAGCTTCTTAAGTCCACACCTCTTACAAAATGCAATTTAACACCCAAAAAAGTCAGGATGATATAAATTAAAGACAACCATAAGCAGAAGATGAGACAGAGTAGCAAATTCCTAATACTAAAATTACGAGGAAAGAACTTCAAATGCTCTAGTCTTAAGCATGCCCAACAGACCAAAAGAGCAAAAGTTTTTGACTCTCAAAGCATCCATCCATCCATCCATGTATGTTTGTGTAGCAAATTTTAACACCAGAAATAACAGCTGCTGGGAAACTTCAAGAAAGAAATACGAGGCATTGAGTTATTTGAAATACCAAAAGCCTCAGTTTTTGGTCCCTATATCGATTATCCCTGATGGAACAGCGTAAATCATCAACATTCTTCCTCTCAACAATAAAATCAAGTACATATTCACTGTCAACATATTTATGGCGAGCTATCCAGATTCCATCTCCAACTGGTAACCGTCTAACCTGCAGAAAAGTCAACATTTATGACAAAATTTCAAGAGAGTTTTCTATGTATATATGATGTATGTAAGTATAATAGTAGGGGAAAAACTTTCAATAGTGGTTTCCATTATCCAAAACCAACAACGATAAAGAAAACAATAACCATACCCATCAATGTTCAAAGAAGCATTATGAACTAATAGGTAAGAGGATTCAAGAGAACTCACCTCGATTTTGATTCTGAATTGACTACATATATTCTCGATAATTCTCCTAGACCGCAAGCTAAAACCCAATATATAGTTACCTCATCAAAATCATTGCAAACATCACCTATCTTATATCTTAAAAGAGAAATATAAATAAAACTAAAGGCCTAAAGAACAAATAATAATCCATTTCAAGAAGCACGGCAAAATTCCCCAAAGCATGAAGTTCACTGACCCCTGAGTGGCAAACTGCTCTCGATCATCCAATATCAAGGTCACTTCATATGCATCCTCAAATCTCTCCCCAAAGCTCAGAGGTGGCATGCTTAAAACATTCATATTTCCTTCTAAACCATCCATCCTTGACTTTTGTACAGGGCGATCCTAAGAGATTCAAAAGGATTTTGAGCATTAAATCATTAAAATCTCACGATAGCAAGTCAACTGTGTACACAAAGGGAAAGGTAAATTTGAATCTCGGCTATCTGTTTCATATAAGCAAGCAACTTTATGCACATAAGGCTTGCATACATGAATAGACTTAATCAGCACGTCTAACCATTATCATCACAATCAGGCTTTAGCATCTTGTGAATCATAAATAGGCCTAATCTGAAGAGGGCCTCAACTACCCATTTTCTTTTTCTCAAGGTTCAGGAAGTCCGCTGCTTACTACATGTGAACCCAGATGCAAAATTTGAGAAGCCATAATAATAACCTTCTGGGACTCAGAAGCAAGATGTTTGCAAAAGAAAGCATCATTTGCTTACACATGAAGATGATGAGCAAGCTCTCAAGGTAGAAGAGTTTGGTGCCGTGTTATTAGAATATAATTCTGGCATATGCCCACCGTCATCATGGAAATGGTCTGTTAGTCTACTCTCACTTCCAACTACATCTCCACGACCTGGCATTTATGTAGGGAATCAAACACTCAGTATCATTTGTTAACATAGAAGCACTGTTTATTACTATTTGGGTTAGTGCAGGCATTTAATCTTATCAGAATCTTCTCCTACAGATTGGTATGCAGAACACAAACCATAAACTTGGTCCTCTCGAAGACGACACAAAACTGCTGGCCAGAGTGATGAGATCTCCTTCTTCTGACAACTCTTCGAAACTTCAGAGAAAGCACTAAGAACTTGATCCTTAGAGTATCCCATGCGCATAAACTACAGTAAAGGGTATTTGTACAATAAAAAGAAATTCAAAAAATAATGAAACAAAATGAAACAAATAAATAAGCACAAGTCAACACATTAAGTGCTGCTACCACAATAAGGAAAAACATGATCTTCCATATTGTTCCATTCTGCTTTTTTTTCATAAAAAAATAAAAAGATAAAAGAAACAGCTAAACGAAGGAAAATCCAAGACTGTGATCAAGGACAAGATGAAAGTAACAAATTGAGGCAAGTAATTATCTTGGCAAATATGCATAGGCACCAAGTGGATTATATTCCAAATAGCAGAATGAGATAAAATGTTTTCTCAATTAAAAAGAATATGAAAGGCATTAGTTGATATATACTTCAACACAAATCATTCTAGTATCTATATGCCCAGCAGCCACCAAATAATTGTGCATATGGTTGCAGTTGGTGGTTGCTGCTTCATTCTTAATCAACAAAATTCTTAATCAGAGGTTCCAGGATAAGTTTATGAAGGGTATGTTAAGAATATAATGAGAGAGAGAGAGAAGAACATAATAAGAAAAAAACTGAAATGGTTGATAGCTTCCTAGTCTAGATAGTTTAACCTCAGAGTTCAAGTAATATTTTAAGAAACAATTTGAAAATGTACCCTCTCAAGTGATTCAAATGGAACATCAATTGATTTCTTCTGCCGACTTCTTTTGATTGGTAATTTCTTCTGCTGACTTAAACCCATAGATGTGGGCATCACATCGATATCCGTGTCAAGTTGAACCAATTCCAGATCTGGCATACCATGCGCCCCCTTATCAGAAAAGCCTTCTGCGTTGGCCAAGCTATCTTCTGGATCAGCCAAACCAGATCTCATGAGACAGTCATGTGCTACTTCCTGACCTTCTTGGGTTAGCATGTACCTGCAATATAACAGGGGTTATTGGTACCTGCATAAAACAGCAGCCACCAACTGCAATCATATGCACAATTATTTATACTTCAAGAGCTCGTAGAATTCTAACAAAATAACTGGGAAATAGATTACACAGAAGTTTCTTGTATAAAAAATATTCTTTTGCCAAAAACGTATTAAAACTATAATTCATAACTTGCCTGACGTCATTGACAGTTGCTACCATCAGATAAAGCATCTCATAACACATCCTAACAATTACTATCAAAAAAATAATAATAGAGATAACGGCTTGTATACCCAATGCAATAATTAACAAAACGATGTATTTATCGAAAAATGAATAGGAAATGTGCAAATCGTAGCCTTACTTTGCAGGGCAACTCGATTTAACAACTAATCCCTTGGTTATCAATGTCTTCATGCAGTTCCACCCACTATACCAATCCCTTGGAGAACTTCCAAATTGCCCCGGTTTTCCTTTTCCCTTTTCTGGCCTAAGAACAAGAACAGTCTAAAAAAACTCAATTGTACCGCACTAAAATTACTGAAAAAAAATCAGAAACCAATATAATGAGTTAACGCACGCAATTGGCACCCGAGAAAGTCCACTTGCTTCAGCTGCATCAATTAGCTCCTGTTTACGCATAAATTCATTCCCATTTGCAATCCCCCTAGCAGCAAAATATATATTACAACTCTAGGTTCAGTAAAAGATTTGCCTAAAGAAAGGAAATAATTATACATCAGTTACCTGTAAAGGGCAATTAACAAGGCATATGCAACGGAATTCTTTTGTGGTACATAACGTTTGGTTCCTTTCCTTCTTTTACCTAAATGTCAATAATAATGAACACTGGATTTACCAATGAACTTTTCCATGGCGATCGATGAACAAAATTGCAAAATCCAAGGCAGTGGCAAAATTACCTTCTTTAGACAAATCTTCTGGTTCAGAACCACCTGAACCAGCTTCAAAAAACCCTTGCATAAGTCTTAGGATCCATTTGCCCACACCCCTATAACACAATTTGAGTCATTGCGAAGAATATATAAAATAGCATATAAATTAAAAGGAAACTAGCAGAAGAAACCAAAACAAGCGCTTCAAGCATCATTTTATTCTTTAGTTCCACAAATTTCTGGAAAAAACTTCAAAATGTTAGTAGCTAGACAGGTGCTTTTATTGGGATCTACTAAGCGCAAGCATTTCTCTCCATCTTTTACGCCAAAAATCCCAAGCTTTCTCCATTTCCGACACTCTCAGCAGCCAAAGTAATAGATGATTCGGTATACGATTACCGCACATTGACTAAAGAAAGAAACTTTTACAGTAAACTTGAGGCCTTTGGCTTGTTTTCTTTTATTTTAATATTAAATTTGTTAAACAGAAGTTACAAAGTTCCTACGTACACCCAAAAACAGGACTTTCCCTTGCTTGCTAGGTAATGAGAATTCGTAACCAAACAGCGCATTATGGAAAAAAATTACCCAATTCTCTATTAACCCAAAAAAAGAACTCGATAAACTAGTCCCAATTTTTTTTTCCAGAAATTGACATGCGATCAGCATTCTTTTCCCAGTAAATTGAGCATTTTTTTTCGTGGAGACGAAAAAGGTACTTCACTTGATCTGAGAGAGGTCTTTGAGGGTCTTGATTGGGGTTTTGGAGTTGCACATATTGGAGTAAGCCTTTGAAAGAGTCATGTCAACGTTCTCAGAGATCCCTTTTGGCTTCTCCGCAAGCTCCTGCCGCTTGCTCCACATGTACGCCACAAGGCCCTCGTTCTCAGTGCACACCGCCACGCGCCTCTGCATGTCCATTTCAAGCACTAGCTTCTAGGGTTTGCAGTAAAGGTTTTAGGGCTTTTTCAGAGATTGAAGAAGCAGAGCAGGAAGAAGAACAAAATGGCGCTCAGGCGTTCTGGGGACGGGAGTTTTTGAATGGCGACATCGTTTTGTTCGGCCAGCCTCCACACATTGTCGTTTGGAGATTGTAAATAAAACGACACGAGAAAAGGTTATCAAGGGAAAATTAGTTCCAAAATTTGACTGTTAAGATTGCATCATGTGTTAGAACAAAAAAACGATTGCATAATGCCATTAATTTTTCATTTGTTTTTTTAGAAAAGATATTTAGAATTATGTAATTACTGTGTAATTATTTTAAAAAAATGAATAAAATATGAGATCTATGTGAAAAAAATTAATTTTTTAATAATAAATTTTATTCTTTTTCAAAACAATTACGCGATATTATGCACTTTATAATTATATGTAAAATTACTCCTTATTTTTAGAATTAACTTCTAATTGAGGATGTAAATTAGAAAATATAAAAACTTTAAGGCATTAATTTAAAATTTTGACTTTTGAAAGTCTCGGATGCAAAATAAATAAATAAATAAAAGAAAAGAAAAATTATAAATGCCCTTACTATATATAGCCTATTTATTTAGTATTTACCCCCAAAAAAGAACTGTGTAGCTTACAATTTTTTTTAATCTTGTTTAGATACAGAAACGATTTCATTTCATCTAATCTTATCTCATTATTACAATTTTTTAAAATTCTCACACAAAATATAATAAACAATTCAACTTTTTTAAATTTTAAAATAATAATAATATTAAAAAATAATATTTTAACAATATTTTATTTTACTTTTAATTTTTATCTAAAACCATCTCATCTTAGCTCACTATCTAAATTGGGTTTTAGTGTTCTTATATTATTCAAAAGAAGAAAGGATTTATATATATATATATATATATATATTTATATATATACCCGTTACAACGTCTTTCTGATGATTGGCACAAGGTTTTCAACGTTCTGTCACTTATCTTCCAATAACCGATCAAACTTACATGTTTGCTTGTATTTTAGCACGAATAAACGGGTTGGGTTCACATGCAATCCATTAGCACCAACACTCTAACGCATGTTTCTGCAATAAATGAACACAATGCCAGGCCTAAATGCAAAGTGTCACCTTAACACCTCCCTCAAAACCCCTATATAAACCACTCACCAACTCCAACAGATTCACATCCAATTAAGAGAGAAAAAGATAGAACTAAAGTGAAAGAACAGAAAGAGAGATGACAGTTTTCAATACCAATATCTTGCTTTTGGCTGTCTTTGCCATCCTTGGGATTCTGATGTCCAATGACAACAGCAACATGGTTGCTGGCCAAGCTTGCCAAGGTGATCTGCAGGGTTTGATAACTCAATGTGCCATGTTCGTTCAAAAGAATGTGCCAAAGTCGAACCCCTCCCCAGGCTGCTGCAGTGCTATCCAGACCGTGGACATTCCATGCGCGTGCAAGCACATCACCAAGGAGGTCGAGCAAATGGTTGACATGGAGAAAGTAGTCTTTGTAGCAAAGTACTGTGGCAGGGCACTCCCCGCAGGGACCCAGTGTGGAAGTAAGAAAAATTCTTACTCCCTAGATCATTTGGATCATAATCATTAAGATCTTTAATTAAGAACCTTTTCTTTATAAAACTATATGTTTTCCTTTTCCTCCATTAAATTTGGCAGTTGGAAATGAATTGATGTTACATTTTGTTGCAGGTTACATAGTTCCCCCATGAAGCTGGATGATAATCAAGATGTAGTGTCCGCAAATGTATAACTTATGTGTTGTTATGCATGCAGAAATAGAATAAATCTGGATAGCCTATAAGAGCTTCATTGTTTTTGTATCACTAAGAACAACTATCCTTACTATAATGAAAACTACTTGAAATAAATAAGCATGCATCATCCAAGTCTATGGAATTTAAATTTTGCTATCTAAGGGGTCTGTGGAGTCGTATCGAAATTCATAGGCCTTGAAGAGAGACTCGAACTTTCATGCTCTTTTGAAGCTCATCTTCTTCGTCATAACTGATCCGCACAGTCGCGTTTGCCAATGCTAATTTGTGGAGAAAAACTGCATCTCTGTCTAATTTATCACGCCAACCCAAGTATATATGAGCAAACTCATTTAGCCCATATGTAGTAGCTATCAACATGAACTAATGATAACAAATTAATATTCATACCAATATTAATGACACGTACTAATCATGATTAAAAAATTAATGAATGTAAATATAATGAGTTGATCAGTGGTTTATTGAACAGCCAAAAAAACGTTTTGTTCTTAAAAAGCAAAGCGAAAAAAAAACAGAGATTCTTGTTTAGTTAATGTTACGAACTCCAATTACACATCCTTTTTATACATTTGCCTCTTACATATACAATAATGGGATTTTTATGTTGTTCTTAATTATATCAGTCAAAAGAAGAAACATTAAAAAAAACAAAAAAGTTGAGCTACCCGTTACAATGTCTTTTTAGATCATGATTGGCACAGGGTTTTTAACGTTCTGTACTCACACCTTACGCCATGGCTCCGCCTGATCTTCCAGTAACCGGTCAAACTTACTTTTTGCTTGTCTTTTAGCACGAAGATCTAAAAAGGTTGTGGTTCACATGCAACACATTTACACCAACACTTTAACGCATGTTTCTGCAACGAAGGAACCCAATTTCAGGCCTAAATCCAAAGTATCATGACCTTAACACCTCTCCCAAAACCCCTATATAAACCACTCAACACCCCAAACAAATTCAAATCCAGAGAGAGAAAGCGCTAATAAGTGAAAGAACAGAAAGAGAGATGACAGTTTTGAACACCAATAGCTTGCTTTTGGCTGTCTTTGCCATCCTTGGGATTCTGATGTCCAATAACAACGGCAACATGGTTGCTGTCCAAGCTTGCATAGGTGATCTGCAGGCGTTGAAAACTCACTGTGCTATTTTCCTTGAAAAGAATATGGCAAAGTCGAACCCGTCTCCAGGGTGCTGCAGTGTTTTCATGACTTTGAACGTTCCATGCACGTGCAAGCATATCACCAAGGACGTCGAGCAGGTGGTTGACATGGACAAATTTCTCTATGCAGCAAAGTACTGTGGCATGCCACTCCTCGCGGGGACCCAGTGTGGAAGTAAGAAAAATAATTNCGCTATTTTCCTTGAAAAGAATATGGCAAAGTCGAACCCGTCTCCAGGGTGCTGCAGTGTTTTCATGACTTTGAACGTTCCATGCACGTGCAAGCATATCACCAAGGACGTCGAGCAGGTGGTTGACATGGACAAATTTCTCTATGCAGCAAAGTACTGTGGCATGCCACTCCTCGCGGGGACCCAGTGTGGAAGTAAGAAAAATAATTATTACTCCCTAGCTAGATCATGATTTGGATCATAATTATTAATATCTTAATTAAAGAGCCTTATTTTCTTTATAAATTATATGTTTTCCTTTTCCACCATTAAATTGGGCAGTTGGGAACAATGAATTCATGTTACATTTTGTTGCAGGTTTCTCAGTTCCCCCATGAAGCAGGATGGTCAAGATCATGTAGTGTCTGCAAACGTATAACTTATGTGTTGTTATG